>JAIUZE010048184.1:0-11784 GCA_022085475.1 Heliosperma pusillum
CCAACGGGTTTTGGTCAAACTAAGATCTAGTCAGCCCCGATTTGACTGATGACCCGTCGCGGGACTCGGGTCGGGGATTTGTCTTCAAGTAAGGTTGTATTTAATTAATGAATTAGCATTAGTAGATATGAGGCGATATGTTATTTGATTATGATTTATATGCAATTAGTCACATGTTAGGAAATGGTTTCCGTGACTGTTTAATTATATGGTTGGTGTCGTGTTGACTAAGTACCCATAGAGAATTATGAGTCTATGGCGTCTTGACCATTCTAATTCTAAATGAGTATCTTGGACCATGACATTGATAGGCCCGTACTATCTTTAACGAGTATATGTTCGCCGCTTGATAGCTTTTGTGTCCCGGGCCTGGGGGGCTTATCCCCAAGTCGGGGCATGGCATCCTAAGAGTTCGGCTTTGGGGAGGGAGCCAGATACCAAGCCGGGGGCATGGCATCCTAAGAGTTTCCACTTTGGGGAAGGGAGCCAGCTTAAGTACTAGCCATCTATGCTTAGGGGGTCGCCTAGCAGAGTTTCTCATGTACGGTTATGTAATGAGACAGGGAATGGGTTAGCTGTTGTCGCTAGGTCTGATCAGTCTAGGGCTAGGATGTTTTCATACCTTGTGGTATAGACTCGAGTTACAGAAGTCGACTATTGACTGCCCTAAGAACTTATGCCTGTTTGTAGACGTATTGGTTTTTCATGTTTGTATGATTCTATGAGTTCTAGAAGGTGAGATGCAAGCCGGCTAGGATTGATAGAGTTTGGATTACCGATTGTTAACTGATTCACATGATTACGTGTTGATTAGGGTTTGAGTGTATCAGGGCCATGTTACATGGTAACCGCTGAGCCAGCATACCAGCTTCCCTAACTCGAGTTATATTTTATTACCGAATTCACATGATAGCTTTCATATGCTAGGTTATATTGTTAGTTATCTGTTTCATAACATGAAAAGCATATCATATATGTTTAAGTTTTGTATTTTCCATATACATTGCTTTTATGTTATTCATGTTTCATTAAACTCGACATTTCGTGGCTGGGAGAACTCGGAGTTACTCCCCACTGACTGTGGCTTCCGTGTTTATATTTAATGCGGTCGAACAGGTGGTGAATGCATATTTGGGGTACATTGACGAGCTAGCGAGCGAAGTATTTACCTTGGACCTATATTCGGTTCTTAGATTGTATATTATTATACACTCTTTTCTTTCCGTATTTATACGGGAGATATGTCTCCCGTCTTGTATATTTCTTTTGTATAATATTATTTCGTTTTGTAATGACCTTTTTATTTCGGACACCTTCAGTATGTATTTAAATTATTTTTTTTCTTTCCGCAAATTTGAGGGTGTCACACATGAGGTAGCGTACCTTCTTGCAAGGCAAGTGGGGTATTGCCAAAACTCCGATGCATTCTAGGCAATAAAGCACACAAAACATATGAGAATGCATCTACAAAAGCAAGGGGCAACATGCCTCATCCATGTGCCGGGATTCACCTAAAATGGAAAATTTCAAGCATGCAAATTCCTATGTACTTACTAGTTTTACAAAGAACTAGGCCTAGAAAGATAGAAATGAATCACCTCTTTATTGTGTAAAATTTGTACATTCGTTCATGTTCACTAGAAAGCTTTGTTAAGGGTGATAAGGCGGGATGGAAAGTGAGGGCCCCATGGTGTTAGAAGACACTGTAGGATCAGAATTTTGCCTCTCATCTAAGTGAAAGGAAGGGTCGTCCCCTCTTAGCCATGTACGTAGGAGTAGTCATAAAAAAGGTAAGAAAACGAGATGTTTGAGTTCTTATTTGATTTCTTTTTCTTTTGTTTTTGTGATTTCTTTTTCTTTTTGGCTTTGATTTTTGTTTGAATTGGGTGCGTTTTGAGAGCAAGGTAGCACTGTGAAAGGTGTGCGGCGGATACCAACAATAGGCAAATCCTTGCCATAGCGACATCGAGAGCGACCCCATATGTAGTGAGGGTACTCTAGAAGAGCCTAGAAGTCTCCATATGCACTCCCTAAGCTAGGACTAAAGCAAAGATATGAAAATTTTCAAGCTTTTCTTTTCAATTGTGTTTGAACTCAATTTTTGGACTTGTGATGAAAAATTTTCTTTTTTGTCAAATGTAGTGAAATGTGATGATTGGACAATTACATGGCCTCGAGAATCACCTAGGAAAGCGTTCACCAAGGAATTATCACGCTATGGGGGTGGTCAAGATCGTAAATGCAAGCCCTTGACTAGGCTCTAGGAAACGCTCCGAAAATTATACTTAAACTATACATTAAAAGGTGTTTCAAAATCTATTTTAATAGGCAAAGTGCTAAGTAAAAAAGTATCTACAAGGGCTTATCCAAGCTTGTTCAATTTCCAAATTAGGCATTTTAAAAAAAAAGTTTTCCTAAATGCTACTATATGCCATGATCTAGAATTAAGCAACATATATACAAACTAATGCAAATGCTCTAGTGAACTACGTGACAATTAATCTAATGAAACCCCCTAACAGCACATAAGTCACACAACCGCCAATTCATCAAAATCCACATCGCAATTATCAACAATTACTTCAAACTCCTCATGTGATAAGAAGTAAAGAAAGAAAGAAGGGGGAGGAATAAAAACGATCATACCATGGCGGTCTTCTTAATCCCTTCTAAAAGTGTCTTAAGCGATGTGTAGCGGACCTATGTATGGAGGTTAGAAGAAAAACAATGCAAATATATACAAACTAAGATATAAACAAGCTAAGTTTTAGGATTTTTCAAGATTTTTCGATTTTTTGGATTTTTGAATGATTTTAAATACAAAATAAAACATGTTTTTGTGATTTTTTTCAAATTTTTTTAAACTATGAAGATAGTTTCCTATCCTCCACATAGGAACATACATTGTCCTCAATGTATGAAATGAGATATTTGAAAGTAAAGAAAGACATGTATTTGTGTTTTTTAAATATTTTGAAAAATAAAAACTTGTTTTTGGGTTTTTGGTTTTTGAGAAATATTCACAATAAAAAAAAAATATATACAAGACAGTTAGTTATGCAAATGAACTAGTTCCATATGAAATGCATGAATTAATTAATATTCCTAAAACTAAATGCAAGGTGATATAATACAAAGTGCATGATCTAAGTAAATGCAAGCTAAACTATATGCTAATCAAGAGTCTCGTTGCGGTGGTAATGTGCATAAATGCAATGCCCCTCATGTACCTCCCACAAGAAAGTCTAGATAAAAAGGAAAAACAAGGTGTGCCATTTTGGAGTCTCCTCGCGGCAGTAATGTGCATAAATGCAATGCCCCTCATGGGGGTACCTACCACGGGAAACACTACTACAAAAACAGGCTATGACAACGGTTAAAAACCGTTGTAATATTAAAAAGCGGACGCTGTTAAAGCCTCCGTTGTTAAAGGTTTTAACAACGGTTCCGATTTAATGAAATTACCGTTGTGAATAGTTTTAACAACGGTACAAAGTCGTTGTTATTACTAGATAACTGTTGTTAAAACGTGTGAATAATTATGGTGGGAAAGATACGAAAACGGTTCTCTTAAATAAAACCGTTGTTAAATATATGATTAGTTTTGGTGGGAAATATTATAACAACGCTATTGTTTTTTAAACCCGTTGTGAATATACTTAATTACAACGGAGTATATTAAACAAGCTGTTGTGGAAAGCTTTAATAACAACAGGTATATCAGAGTACACCGTTGTTAAAACGTGTGAATAGTTTTGGTGGAAAATATGTAACAACGGTCTGTTTACTAAAACCGTTGTTAAAGGCCGATTAGTTTTTGTTGCGGAAAGATTATAACAACGCTTTAATATTTCAAACCCGTTGTGAATATTGTTAATTACAACGGAATATAATAAAGAAGCCGTTGTGGAAAGTTTTAATAACAACAGGTATTTTAGAATACACCGTTGTTAAAGGTATGATAAGTTTTGGTGGTAAATATATTACAACGCTTTTAATGAATTTTGAAAAACCGTTGTTATTATTTTTATTATTGTTTTTGAAAAAATTGTAATTTGTTCCCCTGCCACCAGTGAAAATCCTGCATAAATCAGCAGCAGTAGCAGCAGCACGCATAAACCAATTTCAGAAGCAGCAAAATGATATATCTATATATAAATCAGAGCAATTCATGTACAGCAGCAGCAAAATGATATATACAACCAAAATGATCTCTTTCAGAGCAATTCATACTTACAACTTGCTCTAATGACTTCTACAAATTAAAGTTCCCTATCTGCTTCCAAAATAATCTAAGTTTCATTTATTCTTTCTTACCATAATGTTCAAGGAGGTATTTGCCCCACAAGTCCCTTACCTCGTCTATATTGTGCTTAGTGTACTCAGGGACATGTGGCGTGTTGAGTAAATACTGCGGATAAAACAAATAAAAGACATCGATCAGTAGGGTAACAACAGTATAGGCATACATAATTAGCAACATCGATCATATATATATATAGCAGAAAAGATATCAGCTCTAATGAAAAAAAGTAAATAATAGCTACATTAAACTACTAACTCTTTCTGGAATGTTGATATATCTTCGCCTAATAATCTCCAACATGAAACGACAAACGTAGTATCCACATTGTATGCTATCCGGCTGTTTAGGGACCTATTATTACATAATAAACGAAGAGACGAGAAGGCAATTACCAATTAGTTTAATGCGTAATTAAAAAAGACAGATGTATATGCGTAATTAGTTTAATGCACTTAATTATTAAGGTATTGTATTTGCGCGTACGTACCCCTGTTATCGTAATAAAAGTAGGGCCATCATCAGAATATTCTGTCGGTTGATCGCCGGTTGCTCTTTTCTTCTCAAAGGCCCTTTAAAAAAGGAAAGAGGCCGAAAGTCACATAAACTTACTTAATAATAATAAATGAAACTTAATATTATGTGCCAAATCATCATCAGTATTATAAACTTACTTAATAATCAACTTCTTAAAGGTCTCGGATGGTTGTCCATGCAAAGAGTCCAACCAAAATACTTTCTTCTTGGTCGGATTGATCGCTGCTAGCACCCAATGTCTCCTAGATCGAGAGACACATCATTATTAACAAGCACAACATGCATCATAACCAAACATATAAAAATGCAATTGTATTTGGAATCGTAATATTAATTATATATTACCCGACTTCATTATAAGGGGCAAAAATGAGCTTATTGTTTTTCGCTAATTCCGCAGCAATATAATTTACACGTTCTTCATACGAAAACATCCCGATATGCATAGATAAAACATTTGGGCACAGGAATCCGTATTGAGCAAGTGGATTATTGGTCTCGGGGATCACAACTGAGTTCAAGTACCTACATGACGGTTTTAATTCCGATATTAAAAACACTATATCTTAGTCACAATATTAGAATATTGCATGATTTAATTTATTAAGAAACTTACTTCATCCAAATATATAGGTGTTGGACATCAATCTCGTCAAGGCCAGCCCAAATGGCTAGAATTTCCCATGACAGAATTGCTTGACGTTCTACCCCTACAATATCATCCTCGAGCGGAATAATTATTAATTGCTCGCTTGCTATGCGATCACCAGCCTCCTTATAAAGGTCCATCATCGTCATTGTTCGTACTTTTTCCATGTAAACATTCCCATGATATTTAGTACGGGATAGACTCCTGACCTCTTTCAGCTTGGGGAAATGATGCGATGTGCTACCTTTCACAACCTACATGTGGCTAACTAAATTAAGTTGCTCTTTCAATGATGAGGCGATAGTAGAACTTAAAATATAAAGAGAGTTGATTAAATACCTCATCAAGTTGTTGTTTTGACGAGGTAGTAGAAAGATTATTGTCTATCGAGTTAGACTTATCCATGTTTTTTGTTACCTACAAAACAAAAATATAACATATAAATTTCACTATTTATGAAGGTGATGAACAAAGACAAAAGGCTGGTTAAATTAGATGTATTTTTCTAACCCCGGCTACATTCTGTTGAATTTTTTGATCACGAGGCAGGAAAATGTGGCTATTAGGCCATTGGACAAAACAGTGAACCGCATCTGCCAGAATTAGAAGGTCGTCACGGACTGGGACGGGCAGTTTACGGGTTTCACAGCCCTTCGCGACTACCGTTATCTCCACTTTTGCATGATTCGGCAAGAGTGGTACGCCATGAACCAAGATGGTTTCCGCTGAGTCATTGGGCTTTGGGTATATGATGAAACCCCGGGCAACACGAACCACATCCTTGGATGAAGGGTCGGTGAGCATAACTACCCGCTTGTTTTTGGCCTGAAGATTACACATTATTTACTAAATACCAAAATATAATAGATATCATAAATGATCTATATTGAGTATATAATGTAAAGTTAGTTACAAGTATTTATTGTTGGTGGGTAGGCTATTATACTTGAACATGTCCAGACCAGATTTAGCACTGACAGCATATACTAACTTCTTATATTCTACATACCTCCTTATTGTCACCCGTCTTCTCAGCCGGCTCCTCAAGTTGCGTCCCCTTTTCAGAGTTATTTACCTTATAAAATTAATTAACCAATCAAAGGCATGCAATGGCTGCTGGAAAGAACAAATGCAGAGGTTCAAAATGGTTAAGTCGTATTTACCTTATCGGCTTGAGGTATCAAAACCTCAGCAGCATTAGGTACCTCACCCGTCTCCTCAAGTTGCGTCCCCTTTTCCGACTCATTTACCTAATAAAATAAACCAATCAAAGGCATGGCTGCTAGAAAGAACAAATGCAGAAAAAAAAAATCATATTTACCTTATCGGCTTGAGGTATTAAAACCTCGACAGCAGTAGGTACCTCACCCATCTTCTCAGCCGTCTCCTCATGTATTGGCAAGGTAGTAGTGTCTGCCTCTTGACAAATCTGTTGCACTACCTCACCCTTTTTAATGACATCCTCCATCATCTTCAATTCTTCTTCGGAAGGCTTGCCTCCAGAATTCATCTTCAGTATCACGGAGGCCAATAACTGAACCTGCACGCCCAAAATGTAGAATCAGCATTTTGTTAAAACAATAACATGTGAATTTTAAATGACAATAACAAATGGTACCATGTCAGCCTTCCCCTTGTTTTTCTTCTTCTTGTTCGAGCTAGTTGTCCCATAATATTTCGTGACTCCGACATGTAATGGGACGCCCCTCAATCGACCTGGATGCTCGGGACGGCCGATCGCTCTAGCAAGAACGTCGTCACGACCACTCGGAGTGAATTTCCCTTCCGCAACCTCCTTCAGAACATTCTCCTATAATATATTAAATAAACTTAATTTTATTTTTGTTACTAAAATAAATAGATAGTTAGACATACAAGAATTGAACAATAAAGTTATTAAAACCCGTCTTAATAAAAATAATACTTACTATGTTGGCCAAGACTTCCTGATCATATTCGTTACATGTTCGGGATCCTTTAGGCGTGTGCCCTTCTTTATAAGTTACGTGCCGATTCAAGTCGGTCACACCTTTTGACACCTACACGTTAACTCAAAAATAATATATGTATACATGTATATCAAGTCCAAGTATGATTAAAAAAATCTAATATATAGATGCTACTTACGAGATTTTCTTCTATCAATCTGTAACCGCCTCGAGAACCATAATATACCCCCCGCTTCTGTGAGATGTTAGCACGATTTCTGGCGCTAACGCTCTTCAAATCATATAAAATCGCAAGTAGATGAGACAATTAGAAAATTATAGATACAAGTAGAGTTTTAGAAAAATGTAACCTGAAACTTTTAGAAAAATGTAACCTTAAGTAGAGTTTTACAAAAATGTAAACATATGACATGGATACTTAACCTGAAACTTTTCAGTAGCTCGTTTCGCCTTATAATTATCCCATTGTTGCTGAGTGATGTGGGGGTACTTTGTCGGTGGGCTCTTATGCATCTGCCCCGTCTCCTTGTCGACATACAAGTGTAATTTGGCAAGGTCACACCTCCACTGCCTTAAGACTGCCGCTGCCTTACGTAATAGATACTTATCATGGCAGTCTGGAATATCGAAAGCTTCCTGCATCATCATCATATATACTAATAAGCGGCTTTATACGAACCTTTATACGGCTTCCTGCCTTATGTAATAGTAACTTATGCAAAATAAAATGGTGTTTAGCTAAAGATATTATCATACCTTTATACGTTTCAAGAGTAAGTTCTGCAATGCAGGATTTATATTCCTGAAATCATCTAAATCAATAGGCACAAACTGTTTGGTTGTAACTCCAATCCAAGTGGATAAATGGCCAGCATTTGGACCAGTAGGAACACCTTTCACACTCCATTTTATTTCCATCGGCGTTTTTGCCGCTATAGCTGCAAGGGCTGCAGAGCACTTCGAAGCACCCCTCTCACCAGGCTTATCCCCCTTATCATTGTTTTCTACTCTTTTCCGTTTTTCACCCATGATAATCCTAAGACACTAAGACCTTCAAAAGAAATGAAATAGTAACGGAACAGAGTCATGCATACAGCGATTCTAAAACCCTAAGACCTTAAAATGAATGAAATAGTAACTGAACAAATAAAGAGTCATGTAGAGATTCTAAAACTCTAAAAGCTTAGAAAGGAATGAAACTAGATGATAAAGAGAACGATAAATAGAAAATGAAAACAAAAAGATGAACTTCAATCTTAAAACCCTAAAGACGAAACACAAAAATTACCTGATAAAGAAAATGAGAACAGGGTGATGATAAAGAGAACAGGATGATGATCACGAGTACGAGGAGGATGATGATGATAATAAACAAAAAGATTTGTGTTGTAAACGAGGATGATTGTAAACGAGGAGGATGATGATGATAATGTACGTGTGTTTAATTTACTCTATAGGATTGTAAATTATTTTTTATTAAGAGAAACTAAAGGGTTTATTAAGAGAAACTATTGACAACGGTTATCCTACAAACCACCGTTGTTATAGAGTAATGACAACAGTTAAAGCACACCCGTTGTAGAAAGTAATAACACTAAGACAACGGTTTATTTATTATGACCCGTTGTTGAAAGTAATAACAACGGTGGTATTCTAAAACACCGTTTTTATAGATTATGTATATTTTTTTTAATTTTTCAGATACGCGCGCGCGGTATTAAAATTTGAGGCACGAAATAAACTCATTAACTTTGCTCTAAATTAATTTATTTAACTTTGCTCTAAATTTAATTTAATTTATTTTACTTTGCTCTAAATTTTATATTATAGGCGTAAGTTACGTTTAATTATTAGCTCGGATCGGGTTTGGCCTGGGAATCAATTCCAATCGGGTTAGATTCGGCGGGTTTGTAATTAATAACTTTATCGATCGGGTTAGTTATTATTATTAGTTTGGTTCGGGTCGGAGCGAGGGTCCTTTCGGCTTTCGTGTCTGTTTCGGGAATGATTATAATTGGGCGGGTCGTCGATAATTTCTTGGTCAAGCGGATGTGGTATATATATATCGAGTCTAGTGATTCTCGAATCGGGTCATTTTTTTTTAATTAAGGACCTGGTTATTATAATCATGCATCACTAGTTAACCTGAAACTGATCGGGTGGCCAGTTACGGATTGGGCAATCCACTATCTAGAGCTAGTAGCTACGTACTTCGGGTCGATCGCTTTTGGGCCGGGTCGGGGGCACATGTCATTAACCTCGTATGTACTACTTTGCAATAATATTGATGATAATATTGATGATATATATATAATAATTAATGATGATGACTTCCGGATCATTAACCTCGTACTACTTTGCAATAATAACAGATTCATCAATGCACATGCAAGTATTATATATACACGTCAATGTTTCCCAAATTAAATAATGATATATATATATGGGGTCGATCGACTTCGTTCATCAAGTACGCTAAAAGGGACGGATATATTGACGATGCATATATATATATATATATATATATATATATATATATATATATATATATATATATATATATATATATATATATAGAGAGAGAGAGAGAGAGAGCTTAGTTCAATTGAGTCCACCATTTTCTTAGAGTCCTTGAGTCCTCATCCTAGCCATTGGATGAGGGAGATGGATGGCTGAGATTTGGGAGATTAAAAAATACACTTATCACTAATTAATTACTTATGCACTAATTAATTAACTTTCTCTCTCTAGCTTTAAATTAATCACTTTTTAAACACTTTTAAGCACTTTTAAGCACTTTTTAGCTGCTGAGATTTATGAGTGTAACTTTGATGCTTGCGAGTGTAACTCTAATGTTTTAGAGTGTAACTTTAACTTTTTAAGGCGGTTTGTATGTAAAAATTTGAATTTAAACAATTTTAACACCATACGAGTGTAACTTTGATGCTTTTCGAGTGTAACTTTAATATTTTCGAGCGTAATTTTTAATTTTGAAGACGGTTTTGTATATAATAATTTGAATATATATAATTTTAACATTTTACGAGTGTAACTTTGCTGCTTTTCGAGTGTAACTTTAATTTTTTTGAGACGATTTTGTATACGAAAATTTGATTTTATATAATTTTAACATTTTACAAGTGTAACTTTGATGATTTACGAGTGTAACTCTAATATTTTATGAGTGTAACTTTAGTTATTTTAGGTCATTTTGAGTGAAATTTTTTGAATTTTATTACATGTTGAATTTATGTAATTTACTATAAATTTAGTCCTTTAAGAGTGTAACTGTAGTTCTTTATGAGTGTAACTGTAGTCCTTTATGAGTGTAACTGTAGTCATTTATGAGTGTAACTGTAGTCATTTATGAGTGTAACTGTAGTCCTCTAAGAATGTAACTGTAATACTTTATGAGTGTAACTATAGTCCTCTATGAGTGTAACTGTAATCCGACCACTACAAACCAACCCACACTCACAAAAAAAAAGTAGATCTAGGAAAAAAAATGAAAACAAGAGTAAAAACTAAAAAAAGAAACAGATCTGACATCAACAAGTGTAACTTTTAAGGTCATTTTATGTTACTTTAATAGTGTTACTTTAATAAATACTGTGTGTTACTTTAATAGATGATATATGTGACTTTAATAAATAAAATGTGTAACTTTAATAAATAAAATGTGTAACTTTAATAAATAAAATGTGTAACTTTAATAGACGATATATGTGACTTTAATAAATAAAATGTGTAGACGATATGTGTGACTTTAAATAAATAAAATGTGTAACTTTAATAGACGATATATGTGACTTTAATAAATAAAATGTGTAACTTTAATAGACGATATATGTGACTTTAATAAATAAAATGTGTAACTTTAATAGACGATATATGTGACTTTAATAAATAAAATGTGTAACTTTAATAGAGAATTTGTGTCACTTTAATAGAAGTCATTGTAATTTACACCTTTTTTTTCAGATGTAGAATTAAAAAAAAAACACAAAACCAAATCCTAAAATAAATAAAAAAACAAAAAAAGAAGAGAGGATTAAAAGACTAAAAGAAAACAGAAAAAATTATATCTAAAAAAGTAGATCTAAAGAAATTAGATCTAGAAAGGAACAAACAATAAATAAGAAGATAAAATAGAAAGAAAAAAACAAACAACAAATAAATAAATAACTAGATCTAAAGGAAAAAAGAAAAAAAAAAGCAAACAACAAACAAGTAGAGGAGGAGGACGGCCCAGCCCCACAACCAGCCGCGCCGGCCTTGCCCCCAGTCAGCCCCACCACCGCCCTCCGCCTCTCCTCGCCTTGCTCTTCTGTCCCCAACATCCTTCC
>JAIUZE010048185.1:0-12663 GCA_022085475.1 Heliosperma pusillum
AGATCTAGAAAGGAACAAACAATAAATAAGAAGATAAAATAGAAAGAAAAAAACAAACAACAAGTAAATAAATAACTAGATCTAAAGGAAAAAAGAAAAAAAAAAGCAAACAACAAACAAGTAGAGGAGGAGGACGGCCCAGCCCCACAACCAGCCGCGCCGGCCCAGCCCCCAGTCAGCCCCACTACTGCCCTCCGCCTCTCCTCGCCTTGCTCTTCTGTCCCCAACATCCTTCCCGACACCCCCACACCGACACCCACCAGACGGAGGAGAGGAGGACGGGGGAGAGAAAGGCGGATGAGGACGGAGGAAAGAGGAGGACGGAGGAAAGAGGAGGACGGAGGAAAAAGGAGGACGGAGGAGAGGAGGTGGTCGGCGGTGCGTGGTGGCGGTGGAGGAGATGCGGCATAGGAGTGGTCGGGTATGGTGGTGGTGGTCGGGTATGGTGTTTGTGGTGGGTAGTGATGGTGGTGGTGGTCGGGTATGAAGTTTATAGTGGTGTTGGGTGGGTGGTTGGTGAGAGGAAGGGAGAATGAGATATTTATTTGGGTTTTGAATTATTTGGAATGTAGAGAGGGGAGAGGTAATGATATTATGGTGTGATGAGAGAGAAGGTGTTGGGTGGAAAATTTTATATAGTGTATTATGGTTGGATTAGTGGTTAATTAAAAAACAAGAGAGAGAGTGGAAAATTAGTCCATTAATCTTCTTTTGGGAGCACCAATCTCAGCCATCCATCTTCCTTCATCCAATGGTCCAAAATAGGACTCAAGGACTCTAAGGAAGAGGGTGGACTCAATTGATCTTTGCTCTATATATATATATATATATATATATATATATATATATATATATATATATAGAGTGAGAGATAGGTTCTTGTGAGTCCACCCTTTTTTTTGAGTCCATGAGTCCTCATCCTAGCCATTGGATGAGGGAGATGGATGGATGAGATTGTAGAGACAAAAACACACTTAACACTAATCAATTACCTATGCACTAATTAATTAACTTTCTCTCTCTAGCCTTTAGTTAATCACTTTTTGACCACTTTTGAATTTCTGAGATTTGTGAGTGTAACTTCAGCCCATATTTGTGAAACTTCAAACTAAAATGTGATTTCGACTATATAAATTTGAATTTATGAAACATCAAGACAAGTTTATGTGATTTTAGACTTTTTATGAGTGTAACTTCAGTCATTACGAGTGTCACTCCAACCATTATTTATGTAACTTCAAACTAAAATGTGATTTCGACTACATAAATTTGAATTTATGAAACTTCAAGACAAGTTTATGTGATTTAGCATTTTCATGAGTATAACTTCAGTCATTACGAGTGTAACTTCGGCCCTTATTTCCGTAATTTCAAACTAAAATGTGATTTCAACTATATAAATTTGAATTTATGTAACTTTAAGACAAGTTTATATGATTTTAGCCTTTTTATGAGTATAACTTCAGTCATCACGAGTGTAACTTCAACCCTTATTTATGTAACTTTAACCCAAAATGTGATTTCGACTATATAAATTTCAATTTTTGTAACTTTGACAATTTATCTGATTTTAACATTTTTATGAATGAAACTTTAGTCTTTACGAGTGTAACTTCAAACCTTTTTTGTATAACTTTAATTTTAAGACTTATATGTGTAATTTTAAGACATGTTTAGATAAATTTTGTCATTTTTAGGTAACTTCAGTCATTTATACTAAATGTGATTGTGTATTTTAATTTGAATTCATGTAATTTTAAGACATGTTTAGGTAACTTTAGTCCTTACTACTGTGTAACTTTTGTCATTCCTAGTGTAACTTTAGTCCTTATTAGTGTAACTTCAGTTGTCCAATATGGTGTAACTTCAGTTTAAAATGGTGTAATTTCAGTCCAAAATGGTGTAATTTCGGTCCAAAATGGTGTAACTTCAGTCATTAAACAACATCAATAAATTAAAACAAAACAAAAAAGATGACAAATGAAAATAGGACAAATATCGTCAACAAAAGAAAATTAAAAATTAAAAGTAAATCTGAAAAAATAAAAAGTAGATCAAGAAATAGGTGTTATTAAAAAAAACGAGATATATGATAAATAAATAAAAACATAAGAAATTTGAAAAAAAAATGTGTAACTTCAGTCATATTATATGTCTAACTTCAGTTATTAAAAGTGTAACTTCAGTCTTTATATGTGTAACTTCAGGCATTATATGTGTAACTTCAGTGAACCAACCCACTAACCACAAACAAAAAAAAAGATGGTGATTTTTGAGATCTAAAAGAAAGAAACAAACATAAAAATAAAACAAGATCTAAAAAATAAAAACATATATTCAGAAAAAACTTCAATGAAAAAAATGTGTAAATTCAGTAAAAAAAATGTGTAACTTCAGTCATTATATGTGTAACTTCAGTTAATAAAAGTGTAACTTTAGTCATTTTATGTGAGATTTCAGTGAAACAACACTACTAACCACAAAAAAAGTAACAAACATAAAAAATTTGAAATATAAAAACGAGATCTAAAAAATAAAATCATAAATTCAAAAAAAAATAGGGTGGTGGAGGGACGGCAGGAGAGAAGAGAGAAGAAAAAAAGAAAAAAAAAACGAGATCTAAAAAGAAGGGTGCAAATCTGAAAAAAGAAAAAAAGAAAAGAGAAAAGAAGAAGAAGAGAGGAGGCGGCAGGAGAGGGTGGCGAGAAGGAGGCACGGCGAGGAGCAGGTGCGGTGGAGGCGAGGCGGAAGAAAGTAAATCTGGAAAAAAAAAAAAAAAAAAATTGGCCGATGGCCGGCGGTGGCCAGTGATGGTCGCCAGAGTTCGGTAATCCCGGAGGTGGGAGATGAAAGAAAGTGAGGGGAGGTTTATGAATTTTTGGGTTTTTGAATTTTTTGGGTTTTGAATTTTTTGGGTTTTTGATTTTTTGGGGTTTTTGATTTTTTTGGGTTTTAGAGAGAGATGGAGGAATGAAATTATGTGGGATGAGAGAGAAGTAGTTGAGTGGAAAATCTTATATATTGAATTAAGATGGAGATTAGTGGTTAATTAGTAAAGATGAGAGAGAGTGAAAAATTAACCACTAATCCTTTTTGGGGAGCTTCAATCTCAGTCATCCATCTCCAAGATCCAATGGCCTATAAGAGGACTTATGAACTCAACTTTCCTAAGAAAACTTACATGATCCTTTCTCTCTCTCTCTATATATAGAGAGTGTCAAATTCTTTTGAGTCGACCATATTTTTAGAGTCCTTAAGTCATCATCTTAGCCATTGGATGAGGAAGATAGATGACTAAGATTGTAGATTAAAAAACACACTTAACACTAATTAATTACCTATGCATTAATTAATTAACTTTCTCTCTCTCTGGCTTTTAATTAATCATTTTTAAGCACTTTTGTGCTGTTGAGATTTTATGAGTGTAACTTTGATGCTTACGAGTGTAACTCTAATATTTTAGAGTGTAACTTTAACTTTTTAAGGCGGTTTTGTATAAAAATTTGAATTTAAACAATTTTAACACCTTACAAGTGTTACTTTGATGCTTTTCGAGTGTAACTCTAATATTTTATAGCAAAACTTTTAATTTTGAAGACGGTTTTTTATATAAAAATTTGAATATGTATAATTTTAACATTCTACAAGTGTAACTTTGATGATTTTCGAGTGTAACTTTAATATATTTAAAGCGGTTTTGTATA
Source organism: Heliosperma pusillum (assembly GCA_022085475.1). Taxonomy (NCBI): domain Eukaryota; kingdom Viridiplantae; phylum Streptophyta; class Magnoliopsida; order Caryophyllales; family Caryophyllaceae; genus Heliosperma; species Heliosperma pusillum. Next base: position 3,705 of record JAIUZE010048185.1, read on the forward strand.
TAAAAATTTGAATTTATATAGTTTTAACATTTTATAAGTGTAACTTTGATGATCTTTGAGTGTAACTTTAATATATTTTTAAGACGGTTTATTACTTATAAATTTAACATTTAATTTCCTCTTTCAATCTTAGCCATCCATCACCAATATTCAATGGCCTACAAGAGGACTCAAGGACTCTATGGAATGGGGTGGACTCAATTGATCCTTGCTCTAAGAGTTTGAAATTTGAAATTTAACATTTTATAAGTGTAAATTTGAAATTATATAATTTTTAAAATTTTACGAGTGTAACTCTAAGAATTCACGAGTGTAACTTTAATCCTTTATGAGTGTAACTGTAGTCCTTTATGAGTGTAACTGTAGTCCTCTATGAGTGTAATTGTAGTCCTCTATGAGTGTAACCGTAATCTTCTATGAGTGTAACTGTAGTCCTCTATGACCACAAACAAACCCACACTTACAAAAAAAAGTAGATCTAGAAAAAAATATGAAAACAAGAGTAAAAACTAAAAAAAGAAACAGATCTGACATCAACAAGTGTAACTTTAAAGGTCATTTTGAGTTACTTTAATAAATAATGTGTGTTACTTTAATAAATGATATATGTGACTTTAATAAATAAAATGTGTAACTTTAATAAATAAAATGTGTAACTTTAATAGATGATATATGTGACTTTTATAAATAAAATGTGTAACTGTAATAGAGAACTTGTGTTACTTTAATAGAAGTTATTGTCACTTGACACCCCTATTTCAGATCTAGAATTAAAAAAAACACAAAACCAGAACCTAAAATAAATAAATAAAAACAAAAAAGAAGAAGAGAGGACTAAAACACTAAAAGAAATCAGAAAATAAAACAATTTAACCAAAAACAAATAAAGACAGATCCGAAAATGTAACAAATAAAAAAAGAAGAAAAAAACAACAACAACGACACCACAACCGCCCTAACCCAGACCCCCCCCCCCCCCCCCCGAACCAGCACCATCAACGAACCACCACCACGAACCCCCCCACCCCACGTACAACAACAACCACACCGTCAGACAACAATGCAGATCTTGGGAATAAACCCATATTTTGAAAAAAAAAAAAAAAAAAAAAAAAGAGAAATGAGAAGAGAGGGAGGCGCCGGGGTGGTGGAATAGGAGGAGGGAGGCGCCTGTGGTGGTGAAGATGAGAGGAGGAGCCGTCGGTAGTGGTGAAGAAGGCAAGGTCTGTGACAACCCTCGCGAATGCGGAAATAAAATATACAATCATGTAAATTAATTAGCGGAAATACGGTATTTTAAAAACCTTTATACATGCAAGATAGAATATACGAGGTATGTCAAGTATTACAAACCAAAGTACGAAATATACTACAACAAGAGACATAGTCTCTCCAAATGTTATCAAAGTAAAAGTAATTAGCAAACAAGCTAAAATCGTCTAGAGGTGTTTCAAATCCAGGGACAACGCCCGCTAGCTCACACCTGAACCCAAAATATCAAGCAAAAAGCCATCCATGTAAGCAACCTGTTCATCCATGAAAAACATGAACGCCATAATCAGTGGGGAGTAACTCCGGGTTCTCCCAGCCATATCACATTAAACGTACATAAAAGGAAATACAAAAGTAGAAGCATGCATATATAGATATACATGTGGAATACGATAAGGATAAATAGGCAATTCAATATATAAGGATAAGAGCATATGGAATACAAATCCGAATCCATCATGTTATACAAAGACTCGGGGAAGACACTCTTAGGCAACCGAATACGCTCACTAGGGCTTGCATCTCACCGTTAGCGGTATAAGTTTGATAAGATTGAGAATCGACAAACAAACCATGCCAAGTCATGGTATGATCATGAATAATCAATCATGTAATCACCCATCCAAACACAACGACACAATGACGACATCTCTCACGGTAAATGAAACGCACTAGCACCGTGTACATGGCAAGTATGATTAAAAGGCATCCACGAGATAAGCATTTCCCTGAACGCATACACGATTAAATTTCGTATATGTGGACTAATTTACTCCGGTAGGACGACGATAATAATACGGTCCTAGTCTAAACCTGGCCAGACTCCCGGAATCGCATTTTCCGGTTCGACATGCGATAAACATTTCGCATCCAAGACTCGGTCAATCAAAGACGCCGATTACCCCAAATTCGGTCGACATTCACGAAAGAGGCGGAAAAGAGCACAAGCCTCATAACAAGCGGTACGCTACATGCAAATAACACCACCTCGCAAGTACACAACATTTGACGGCCGGGTCGATCAACGCAATGCGTTCGCCTCCTAACAACGTCGTTGTATGCCCACTAACACATGCAATTAAGCAGTAGGATACATCCCCGTTCCGACATTCCAACCTTACGAACGTGGAGGTAGCCAAGGGAATGAGAGTACAAAGCATATAACAAAATAGTGCTCCAACCGTAACATTTGTAAAAACCGACTCAAAGTGGGACATACCAAAACCCGTCACAAAACATGCGATACAAGCGAATGGAATATCATATATTCGCAACATTAATATTATAAGTCACTACGTAAATTTATACGATAAACGAACCGTGCGAACTATTATAAATTACGAGTTTAGAAAATTATAAGAAACAAACTCAGCAGGGTGCCAGCCGGTCAGGTGGACCGGCTGCCGGTAACCCGGCTAAGGCCATAAGTCATATGAAAAACCAAGTGAAATGTCAGTGTGTCCCAGCCGGTCAATGGGACCGGCTGCCGGCTACCCGGCTGGGACCAAGGGTATTATGAAAACCAAAGTCAAATTGAGGGGTGTCTCAGCCGGTCGGCTGACCGGCTGCCGGTCGGCCGGCTGAGACCAAATTCATGCATCAAAATTACGTAACAACACAACAAAATACAGCCACTGCCCCAGCCGGTGGGCTGAGCGGCTGGGGTCAATAGTGCACGAAAATGCCAATTTTCACTAAGTATCAATATTCAACAACAATCGTCTATGAACATAAATCATCCATTCTCATATAATTTCTCAACTAACAACATCCATCAACAACAACACAAGTCCTAAGCATACCAACCATAATCTAAAAACGATTACTTGCCTAGAAAACACATAAAACACGTAAATGATATCGAGTAACCCTTCACCGTTACCTTATTGCGTCTTCACTCCGCGTCAAGGTCCTCTTCGATTAAGAAATATTCTTTGTCGGGATCTTGAATGTTACCACCTACAAATAGTTAATAAAAGATGAATATACTTCACCTTGAGAAAGACGGAAAGTTTGAAAAGCGAGAAAGACGGTAATTTTATTACCAATATGGATAGAGGAAGGTAAGAGGGGAAGAATAAGACGAACTTACGTGAATTTGAGCGAGAAACGAACGAGTTATGACGATTCGAAGCTTAGAAGAAATGAAAACTAGGTTTTATGGGGTTTTCTTAGAGAAGAAGAAAGAGTTGAGTTGTGTGAGAATGAATTAGGTTAAGGGGGAGTATGAGGTGAGTAAGTGGAAAAGTCAAGAAAAAGTCAAAGACGGCTTAAGACGGGATTCACTTGAAATCTCGCGAAATATCCAAATACGAACTCGGAAATTCTAAATTTGACACGGGAAATTTAATTCCAAACTAAAACTAAATTTCGCTAAAAAGTATCCGTAAAATATTTTCACTATAAAAATAAGGTACATTTACGGGTGTTACAATCACCCCACCTTTTAAAAAGTTTCGCCCTCAAAACTTAAGCGAAAGAAGGATACCTTAATCGAATAGGCTTGGATATTTACTACGCATAGAGGCTTCCGTTTCCCAAGTCTCTTCTTCGACATTAGCACATCTCCACAAGATTTTCACTAAAGGAACCACCTTACTTCTCAACTTCTTATCCTTGCGATCTAGGATGCGGATCGGCTTCTCTTCAAAGGATAAATTCGGTTCAAGCTCGGGCATTTCAACTTGAAAGACATGGCTCGAATCACTAACATACTTTCTCAATTGAGAAACATGGAATACATTATGAACCATAGCCAAATTCGGGGGCAAATCCAACTTGTAAGCAACGGCACCAATCCTTTTCACAATATCAAAGGGTCCAATGTATTTCAGGCTCAATTTACCCTTAACACCAAACCGTTTAACACCCTTCATTGGAGATACTTTCAAGAACACTTTATCTCCATCCTCAAATTCTAGCAGCCTTCTTCGGATATCGGCATAAGACTTTTGACGGTCTTGAGCGGCTTTCATTCTATCACGAATGACCTTCACATTATCAATAGTTTCAACAAGAACATCGGGGCCTAAGTCACGAACATCACTCAATTGATTCCAACATATAGGACTCCGACATTTCCTTCCATAGAGAGCTTCATAAGGAGCCATCTTGATCGATGCATGATAACTGTTGTTGTAAAAAAAATCCACCAACGGTAGACTCTTTTCCCAATTAGATTGGAAGTCGAGTGCACAAGCCCTAAGCAAGTCTTCTAAAGTCTCAATAGTCCTCTCAGTCTGACCATCGGTAGCGGCATGAAATGCGGTACTCATCAACAATTTACTACCCATGGCTTCTTGCAAAGCTTTCCAAAATCTCGAACAGAATCTCGGATCTCGGTCGGATATAATCTCCTTAGGAACGCCATGGTATCTAACAATCTCATCAACATAAGCTTTGGCTAAACGATCTAAACTCCAGGTACAAGATTAATAGAGAACTCAACATCACGCTCGGGAGGAATCCCGGGCAAATCATCGGGGAATACATCAACGAATTTTCGAACAATAGGCACATCTTTAATACTTGGCAAAGAGGTAGTTGAAGAAGTCACAATACACAAGTATGCTTGGTGACCCTTTCTCACCATACTTACCAATTTCATAGCGGAAATCAAATACACCCCTTTTCGGGGATGAGATCCCTTATAGGTTATTCTAACTCCTAAAGGATTCTTTAAATAAATCTTTTGATCACGACACTCGAACCTAGCATGGTACAATGCTAACTGTAGAGTCTATTGATCGAATACGAAAGAGGGGGGGTGAATTGAGTATTAAGAACTAGCCCCACTTTTTCGATTTATATGATATGTAATTAATTATTTGATCTTATGAATTAAAATCAACTAATTAATTAATCAAAGTAAGCGCGAATAACGAAATAACGAAAAGTAAAGAGATAAGAGAGAGGCACACGATTTTTGAAGTGGTTCAGTTTCACACGTTGCAACCTACGTCCACTATTCTCGATTAATAATTTTTAGTACCTTTCTACGGATTACAAAAATTACCAACCCACTCGTATAATCAACACTATGATTATAACTCAAGGTGAGTATCGCTAAATACTCTATACTATCTTACGCTAATAAGAAAGTACAATATAACTCACACAAATTCCCGTTAAAGAATTGTAAGCTTATAATGATGTACTATTTTCCAATAACGTATTTCACTCAAGCGATTGATAATAATTGATGCACGACTCTTTTAAAAACAAACTCTAAAAATAATAAATATTTGCTCAAAGGTTTGCTTTAAAACGATTTTGGAAAATCAACACTAGTAAATAGATGTGCCGTGAGATTGTAGTGTATTTCGTGTAAAATAAAGAGTAGTATGTGAATGAGTATTTATAGTAGAAGAATTATAGCAGATCTAAAACCTAGTATAATATTTAAGATGTTTATCTTTAATGCCATAAAATAATATTTGCTTATCTTTTAGAAATATCTTTATCTCAAAATACTATTTGGTTTATCTTATAGAAATATATTTATCTTGATATCTCAAAATATTGTTGTAAAGATATAGTAGAATCCTAGATTAGGTAAACTAAGGAAACAAACCTATGGAGGCCGGATTCCTAAAGCTCACGAAACCCTAGGAGGCACGCATCCCTAGGTGGCACAAGCTAGGTTTTACGAAACCCTAGATGGCTCAACCACTAGGTGGGCTAAATAGGTTAACAACAAATTGAGATAGAATATATTAGAAACCCTAGGTAGCATGACAACACATAAGTTGTATTACTAACCAATAGAATCTCATTTATATATATTCTCTATTAAAATAATTTGATAAATATATAAAAATACTCTTTCACTTTTGAAAACATTTCAAAACATTTTATTTCCAAAATCATGCATCAATATTTTATCATCCAAAGTCATAGGCTAAAGCTATAACTTTGAACATAAAATCTCTCGAATGAAATAGTTACCGAATGACGACCTATACTATCTAATCTTCACAAAGATCTTCAGTATACGAATCATCTCTTCATCTTGATCACAAAGACCCTCCATCTCGAGTCTTGTGTAGTTTGATGTAGATCTTGTTTAAAGCGATTTTCCTTAAAGTTATGCCTGGTTAGCTATAACTTCCATGTTCACTTCCAAAGTTATTCCTGAAGTTGTTATAACTTTGTCTCACAAACTTTATCAAAGTTATGCCTAACTTTGATCTTTCTTCTCATAATTGTTGCTAGCTATAATAAGACTTAAAGCACACAATTACACGCATATGATATATCGAGTAAAACATATTATTACGTAAACACATGTCATTATCAAAACTATGAAATTGGTCCAACAAATTCCCCCTTTTGATGATGACAAGTCTCATATGATTTCCTCAAGAGTTCTTCTTAACAATGTGACTAAGTATGGTTCCCCCTCAACAAAGCACTCCAAAGTTATAGCAACTTTGATCGCAAGAACAAAACAACTTAGCCAAAGTTATAGCTCGAGAGAATTTAAGAGATAACGAGTCTTGACAAGGAGCAAGCTTAAGCAAAGACTCAAATCATATCATTTCTTCCCCCTCTTGGCATCATTGAAAAGACAAGAACAAAGACATGAAACGACTAGAATAACACATGTCAAGGCAAGAAATAGATATGCAAAATACGCAATATTAAACGATATATAACAAGCAAAATCAAATATTAAATGTCAATTAAAAACTACAAACCACAAAATAAGTATTAATGCCAACTGGGCCGAATGGATTAGTAGTTTAAGAAACAAAACAAGCTAAGGTAAGAAGATCAAGGCTTTTTGGGTTGTCGGATGATGTTTGGGATTAATGTAATCGGGTCTGGTGCGGTACTCGAGAGTAGAAAGACGATCAAGGCACGTCGACACATGAGTAGCTTGGGCGGTGAAGCAAACATCGAAGTTTCGAACGTTCAAAGAAAGAACCTCCGTCGCATCAAGTATAGTGTGCATCCCCTCACGCATTTCCGAACCTCTTTTCACTAATGCACCTCCTTGGCTTACCAAGAATTGCATCCGATCCCTTTGCCTATACATCTCTTGTCGAATATCGACAACATTCCTCTCTAATTTTGCTAGGCAATCATCAACACCCGTCATCCAAGACCTTAACTCACTACTCACACCCGAACCGACATGGTCACGGGTAGAGCTAGTGTTCCCCATAGCCACGGTTTTTACATTTTTTTTTTTTTTTTTTTCAACAACCGCATCAATTTTCTTATCTTGCGCATCAAGGCGCTCCATTACTTTTCCAATAAACACATCCAATTTCGATTCAAGCCCCGAAAAATCAGCCACATTCGGTTTCACAACAACCGAACCACCTTTTGATTGAAAAACCAATTCTGGACCCAATGCCTCCACTTTCATAAATTTCAAGTAAGTATCATTCATATCATTCTTCAAATTAATGCCATTTTTGTACCTTCAAGCACCGAACCCGACTCGGTTTGGGTTAAATTGGGTGAATTTTTGTTTTATGAATTTTGGTAGGAAAAGGAATCTTGGGTAATTAATTGTGGTGATATGGTAAGGATAGAATTTGGTAATTAAGAAGATATGGTAAGGTGTTTTTATTTGAGAATTTCGGCTAGGATAGGATACATGGGTAGAATTTGGCTCAATTTTGGAAAGTGAATAAGATAGGTATTTGGCAAATATGTGGTTCATAATTCAATTTCCATAAAACACTAAATATGCAAGATACTCACGTAAAATATATTATATTAAACACAAATATACTAGCAATGAAATATGCGGACACAGTCATACAATCTCATCTTTTTCTAGCCAGTCACGCAGATTCACAAAATAAATAAGATGAATTTAATTGCTACCGATTAAACCAATTTCCAACCGCAAAATCTCAAAACGTCTTCTCGCTAACGCCTTTGTTAAAATGTCAGCCCATTGATTGTCAGTACTACAAAATTCGAGTTTAATGTTGCCCCTTTCTACATGGTCACGCAAAAAATGATGTCTAATGTCTATATGCTTAGTACGAGAATGCTGAGCTGGGTTCTTAGAAATAACAATAGCACTCGTATTATCACAGAAAACAGGCATACAACCAACATTAACACCATAATCAAATAGTTGTTGCTTTAACCAAAGTAGTTGAGAACATACCAGTCCTGCAGCGATATATTCGGCTTCTGCAGTAGATAACGCAACCGAATTTTGCTTCTTTGAGCCCCAAGTAATTATGCATGGTCCAACAAAAGTAGCGAATCCAGAGGTACTTTTTCTATCTAAAGAACATCCCGCATAATCTGCGTCTGAATATCCTACTAGATTGAAATTACACTCAAGTGGATACCACAAATATAAGTTAGATGTACCAAATAAATATCTCAAGATACGTTTAACTGCAATCATATGTGATTCCTTAGGACATGATTGAAATCTAGCGCAGACACATACGCTGAACATAATGTCAGGTCTACTTGCAGTTAAATATAATAAAGAACCAATCATACCTCGATATGTAGTCTCATCTACGGACTTACCAGTTTCGTCTAAGGTCAACTTTTTGTCAGTTACCATAGGCGTGTCCATTGGATGAGCGTTCTCCATACCAAATTTTCTGATTAGCTCCTTGACATATTTTTGTTGGTGAATCTTTATGCATTCTTTGGTTTGTTGAATCTGCAGTCCTAGGAAGAATTTCAATTCTCCCAT
>JAIUZE010048186.1:0-15447 GCA_022085475.1 Heliosperma pusillum
CTTATGGACCCTACTCGATTTGTGTGACCCACCATTCTTGATGCCCTCGGTTTCGGTGATGCAATTTATTCTATGTTTGACCGAATCGGGTTTGGTGGTTTATATTCCCTTAATGAACTTTCTTACCGACCATTGACACTTGAATTCTTTAGTTCCTTCGATTGGGACGAAGTAAATACGAGTGTGTCTTTTCAGTTGCTTAATAGGGATTTCGAGTAGTCTTATGATGAGTTAGCGGGTCATTTGGGTCTTTCTCGTGGTGACGATGATGCTGATTTTACCGTTAGTCCTTCCGTCTTTCATGCCGTTGAATATTTTTCTCTATTTACTGGTCTTCCTAACTCGCGTGTCAACGCCATAGCTGTCAATGATGTGCAACATCCTTGTTTAAGGTTGTTTATGCGTTTCATTAACATTAATCTGTTTGCTAGGAAGGACCTTAGTAAATTGAATTCTCATGTGGTTTTATTGCTTGCATCCACCCTCAACCCCCAGCATGAGAATATTTTTCAGTTTCACCCGGTTGGGTTGGTGAGTTATACTTTTTGGAGAGTCAATTCCCCCACCCATCATTCTTTGGATTGTGGTGCTTTGGTCACTAGGTTGGCTAAGCGACTTGCTGGGTTTGGGGGAGACCGTCGGTACACAACCTTGACCGAGGTACATGCTCCTAGGGTCGACGAGGAGTACTTGCGCTACACTTTGTGCTGGATTAATACGTTAGGTAACGCTCAATTCAGTGGCGCGTACGGGGGTCCCTGTGGATAGCTCTTCCTGATACAGGTAACCGTCTACCTTCTACGGAGAGGTTGCCTACCCATGAACCTGAGACCCTAGACTTTTAATCTTATTGTTATCAACTTTTTTTTGTTATTGTTTGCTATTAGTTTAGAAACACAAATCTTAAACCCACGAAATTGGTACTATAGAAGACGAACCTAGTTTAACAGATTAGAATACTACCGCCTCCTTGTGGATTCGATGCCTTACTTACAGCTGGCTATTAGTTAGTAGTGAATTAGGATTACTTTGATTAAGGTGACGCGACTTTACCCTTATCAACTTTATCATGAGACTGGACCTGCCCCTCCTTCTTGTTCTTTTGTGGTTCCCCCTGAGCTTATTTTTACCTTGGCCGAGACTCGCCGACCTCGTCGGCGGATTGCCCCTGCCTCCTTTGCTCAGGTCACCACCACCCCGACTCTCGGCTGGTGATTAGAGGGAGATTAGGATTCACCAAGGAATTAATAATGACTTGGTGATGAGAGGGCTTTGGGAGAACCTCATGCGGACGGATCTTAATGCTACTGCTTGTTGGACTCCGCCGAGCTACTATCGAGGACCGGGTGATGAGAGTGGTGTGTTTGATAATTATGGAGTGACTCGTCAGCAGTTTTTCCAGGAGTTCAGTCATGACTATGGTTGTCTGGGTCGTTCGTGGTATACTCATATCCGACCGGATGCTCCGGTTGGTGGGTTTGGTTGGCAATTTGGGGCCTCTTCTTCGGGTGCTGCTTAGAGAGATGATGATGATGATGATGATGGTGCTAATGAGCAGTAGTGACAGCTGGTCACTATGCCCCCCATTTTGCAGCTGGTTTGGGGGAGGCTATGTCTTTAAAAGCTGGTATTATCTATCCTTGAATTTCTTTTATTGTATTTTCTGTTAGTTATTCCTTATTTCCCTCTGTTAGTTGTGTCCTTCAGGTTGCTGTTGTTGGTTGTTGTGTGATTATTTTGCTGTTAGCGTCACACTGAGGACACTGTGACATATATGTTTGGGGGAGTGTCTTTCTTTATGTTGTGTGTTTATTTCCGTCGTGTGAAGAAAAAAAACAATAAAACAATAAAAAAATTGAAAAATTTACAAAATCCAAAAACATGATTTTATTTTATTAGGTTGAGTCTTGATGAAGTTGAATAACAATGATGATAATTTGCATTGTTTCTGCATTTGAATCCCAAATAAGTTGTCCATGTACATTGTTTTGACCTACTACTTTTGAAAACAAATCTCATAGTACAAGTCTTGACCGTTTTTGACATACCTTATGCTAATTAGATTTGGCCAATTTTAGTTGCTAACCCACTTAAAATTCTGAGGTCGATAGAGCTTCGTAGGTCAGGAACATCAATAAACTGGTCTCATTGTCTTTAGGTTTATGAGTGTGGTACTCCTTGTGGAGTATGTAACATCAAATTGCATAAGTGTGTCATTGGTTTCTTGATACTATACGTGTTCATTTGATAAGTACATGAGGAAAGGCGGTTCTTACCGTTCACATAAGCCTTACATTACCTTTTGTTTAGTCCTTTTGAACATTTGTAGCCTGTTTTATATCCCATCTAATAGCTACATTCCTAGAATTGTTGCATGCTTTTTCTTGTCTACTTGTCTACTATGGTTGTGTTGGGATTTCTGAAAAAGAATATCAAATGAGTGTAGCAAGTAAGTTGGCAATTGTGTCATTTATTCCCTTTGTTGAGAAATGTTATGAAGCAAAAGATATGAAAACAAAAAAAAAGAAAAGAAAAAAAGGAACAAAGAAAAAAATATATGTTGCTTCATTAAACTGTTCAAGGGATAATGAAAGGGAATACACTAGAATCTAATGCATATTGAGAGAGCAATATCGATATCTCTCTTGTGTTGTCAAAGTTTAAGATGATTTCTCTAGTCGGGTATTGGTTTGTGCTAGTCTTGTAGAATTGCTTTGGTAAGTGTCGCTGCGACTACCGGTCTTAGCCCCACATTCCCATACATGCCTTAGCACAATCCACTTCTCTACCTTCGCCCATTAGCCTCCCATATTGTCTTGATTCATGTACTTTGGTTTTAGAGCGAATGCGTATTAGTAGGGGAAATTACTATCACATTAGAATGCATGCATGTTTCATAAGTTGCGTGAGTGTTTCTATTTCTTTGTATCTTTACAAAACTCACCCTTACATAAACTTATGAGTTCATGAGTAAATCCGTGAGCATCCGACAAATTGAGCCTTGCAAAATTGAAAGGTATTTGGTTTTTGTCTATACTACGGTATCATGTAAAAAATTGGAACATGAGCTGCGGTTTCTACTTTCCCGTGCCTTTAAATTTGTTTTATTGGTACAACTTGGTCATTACTTTGTTATAGATATAGATAGCTTGGGATTTGTATGTGCATTAACATTAGCTTTGAGTTTTTCATTCACCATTTGTATGTTTGTCCTTGTATAGTATTGAGTGCTTTGCTTAGGGACAAGCAAAGGATTGGTTTGGGGGAGTTTGAAGATCACTATTTATTTACATATTTTATGCTTCCCTTAGATACATAAGACTCAATTTATCGTCTTTCCTTGCCTGTTTCTATGCTATTTTAGCTAGAATATCGATTCTTCCGTTCTATTATGTTTTAATGCACATTGGATGCATTTGGAGCCTTTTGAGTTAGTATGGAGCATAGAGGAATCAGATAAGGTTAGGCACGAGAATCAAGAGCGGTGGAGAAGAAATGAAGAAAAGACGAAGAAATGAGCCATTTGAAGGATGCTCGATCGAGCAACATCACTTTGCTCGATCGAGTCGTGCTGACGTCATGCTCGATCGAGCAGATTCACCTTTCCTCGATCGAGCAACCCAGTGTTTGGCAGCTGCGGATCTCCTAAATTATTTTAACCTAGTTAACTAGATTTTTTTTATAAAAGGAAAACTCATCTTTCATAATTAGGTACGCTTTAATATTAGAATCTCAAGTTTTGTTTGCTTTACGGCTGGATTCATTCATCAAGTCTATTATTTTTAGTTCAACTTGTAATCGGTACTCTTTAATCTTCCTTTGTTATTCAATTAGTTAATTTCTAGTTCTCTAATTATTCTTTGTTATTCCTTTCATTATTGTTAATCATGTTTGCTCTATTTATTATCGTTAATATTAATATCGTTATGAGTAGCTAGATCCTTATCTAGGATTGAAAGGGGATCTAGGATTTTTAGAAGGGATAAACTAATTAATTGAATTGCAATAGCAAGGTTATCGTTTGATAACCGTTTTAAATCTAGTTGCTTAATTACTGGCCAAGATTAATTAACTAGTCTCGCAAATTAGGATTAACACCGACCGAGTTAAGACTAAGATAGGCTACGATAATTGAATAGAACTAGTTTAATGATAGCGATCGCATGTTAAATTGTAAATCTAAAGGGCATAATTGAATCGATCGATCTTGTGACGTTAGATAATTTTATTGCATGATAGTTGATTACACCCTTACTCCTGAATAATAATCCTAGTGAACCTGAGACTCTAGACTTTTAATTTTATTGATTTTTACCTTTTATTGTTATTGTTTGCTATTAGTTTAGAAACACAAATCTTAAACCCACGAAATAGTTACTATAGAAGACGAACCTAGTTTAACATATTAGAATACTACCGCTTCCCTGTGGATTCGATACCTTACTTACCGCTGACTATTACTTTGTAGTGAATTAGGATTACTTTGATTAAGGTGACGCGAGTTTACCCTTATCAATGGTAAATTATCATTTAAATATTAAGTACATATTGTTTATTAATTTGTGTCATATAATTTTTATATGATCAAATTAACACTTAATTGTATAATATAATTAAACATATGATTAATAAGTATTTGTGGGACAAATATCAAAAATCAAAATGGACCATATTGAGCAAAATATGGCCGGTCGTGGTAGTAGTAGTAGTGACGATAATTGTTCTTGTTTATGCAAAGGGTAAATCTTGGGTACAACTTGAAGGAGGTCTTCTTATTTGAATATTGTTGGAGGATCATTTCCTACATTAGCTCAAGAACATTAAGAAGGAGTTCTTATTGTGCCCAATTATTTCCATTATCAATGTGAGGAAATTTAATCGTTTATATAATGTCTTTATATTTTCATGCATGTTACATAGATCATTAAACACTAAATTAACAAGTAATTTAGTAACAAATTAGAGGAGTCTAATTAAGGTCTATGTACTTTCAATTAAGACCCCGCACGTTCTAGAAACCAATGCTATGCATCAGCACTAACTTCTGGTGGATTTGTACCACTTTCCTCAACTCTTCCTCCAAGTGTGATAGTATTATTGAGAGCATCCAAGAATGTATACTGACTAAATTTATCCACTAGCTTTATACCCTTCATCTCCTCTTGTCTATTCAACCTTATAATCTGTTATGATGGTGTTGATTTGATTAGTGGAGTAGACTTGTTCTTAGTCAAAGGAGAAAACACATCAGGTGTAACTATAGGGATATGGACTGTATCAGTTGGAGGTTTTTCGACAGGCCTCCATATCTGTTTTGGTGGAGGGATAGGTTTTCCTTCCACTTGTCCCTTGTTCCCACCAATCTTGTTATCCACCCTTCTACATTGAGAAGCTTTATGCCCCATTCCATTGTAACTCACACGCACAACATGCTGCCATTCATATTCAATACAAACATTTACAATCTTTCCATATTCATCTAAGAACTGCACTTTACCAGGCAGCTTCTAGTTCATTTTCAATTTAATCATAATACGAGCATAACTTAATCATGTTTTATCTGTGGTCGCCTTATCCATCTTGAAAAAATTTTCCACCAGATCGGCTATCTTAGGCAGACACTGCCCCCTAAAACTTCAAAGGAATATCAAATAGTTTAACCCAGACAGGTATAACATCAACTTTTTCCTATACCATCTCCATCTGAGCATCCCATGGCTTAATAATCACCGGCTTATTATCAAACATGTAATACCCAGAATTTAACAAAGCTTCTCTATTCTAATATTTGGTAAATCTAACAATGAACATCCCATTATCTAAGAAATAGACTCTATCAATGCCAAATTCCCCCCATACACGATACGTTGGAGCTAGTGTCCTCCACAGTTAGTGTGATAACGTGTATAAATGTCTTACATGTTCACAGGGTATACTTAGTATTCTTATCAGTTGATTAACGTTTATCGATAACGGTTGGCTTGCTAGAAGTTTGACGTTATTGTCATTTTAATGGCGGTGATCAACTGGTCCCTAAAAGTCACACCTAAAGGATGTGTTTGAGAGATATGATGATATGAAAAATATAATCATATTGATGCCTTATATGACTAAAAGGTTAGTCGATGTATATGACTAAAAGGTTAGTCAATGTAATGATGATACCATTATTTAATACGATTAAATAATACTAGCTGAGATGAATTAAATGTTAATTCGTAATTGAATATAAACTGTTATATCTAATTAATGTATGTAATGTAATTATTTAATACGATTAAACAATGTAAGCTTAAACGAATTAAATGTTAATTCGTAATTAAATTTAAACTGTTATATTTAATTAGCAAATTATAAATATACGATATTTATAATTGACGTATATATTATACGATATTGTCATAATAAATGATGTCAGACCGGTATTAATAAATCGACTACAATATGTTGTATGGACTTATTAATATGTGACAAATGACAATAATAATACATACACATATTATACATTAAATAAATAAAAGAGAGAAGACTCATATCTTGACTCCACTACCTAAAACAAGTAGAAGAAAAAGAGGGAAGACTCCTCCCTCTACTCTACTACTAGTTGGACGGTCCAAATAGGAGAGGAGGAGAGTTTTATATAAACTCTTCTTCTCTACTTTCTCATGATCACAATTACGTTCACAAAAATTAGCAGTAATTTTTGGTGTTCGTTCTAGTACAAGCAAAGGCATTTCTCAGAACATCTTGGGTGCAACAATTAGGAGAATATCATCTCGATATTTATTCTTAGGCCACATTGCTAGGACCAAAGGTTGATTCTAATCTTTATGCTTTTCGTTTATGACTCGTATTTCATATATTATAATTTCGTTATAATCTTTAACTTTCATGTTGAAATATACCGATATTTCTCACAAGTGGTATCAGAGCATAGGCTACGAAATTATTTTATATGATTTTTCATGAATGATAAAAAAAAAAAAATTTCGGCTCAATTTTTTTATTCTGCAGTGTATTTTTTTTATTTTGATTCTTGTTTTCATTTTGATTTATTGATATTGTTGTTTTAAATTGTTAAGATGACAATATGATAAATTTGTAGATTTTTTAATTTAATAAGGATTAAATTAAAATGTAAATGGAAATTGTTTTGAATGTTTATGAACATTTGTTTTTGCTATATATTTTCGGTATAAATGATGTTAAATTGTTATTTTGCATCATGATTCATTAATTTTAATGATGTTCAAATCAATTATGATTAGTCAAATATTAAGATAATCGATTTAATCATGATTTAGATATTCATTTTAAAATGTTAAATTGAATCATCTAGTTTGTATCAATGTTTAATAATGATAAAATGTTGATTATTGTACCGATCTTGAAATATTAGCAACATAAAATTAAATTAAAAAAAAAAAAAAAAATAACAGCTTGTGGCTGCTGTTTTATAAAAAAAATTCGGATTTTTGTTTTATTTTTTAAGTTGGCCGAATGTTCTTGTTTTATGCATTATAATGATAATGTATGATTGTTGTTGTGAAACAGTTCACAATTATTGGATACCCAATTATTTTAAAATGGTTTAAAATAATGTTGGATTAATTCATATTATACGATAATATGAATTAAAATTGGATTATGTTTGATTGAAGTTATTGTGAGTAATTAAGGAATTGTCACATAATTTTGATCATTTTAAAATAGGTGGTTTGGATAAATTACTCTACATAATTGAGGAATTATGTCTTGAATGATTAATTTATTGTTGATGCATTTTATTTTGTTGAATGATTTGTTGAATGGTTTATTTACGTATTTTTGCAATTGGTTGTAATTTGTATTACCTAGTGTGGCCTTAATTGATTATGTTTTCATAATAATGGAAACATGATCGTGATGTAATTTTGAGATCTCGAATCTCCTTTTGTTTTCTTTAAAATTATTAAATGTAATTCGAGAAGACTAAAGATGGAGATCAGATTGCTCACTCCCGCTACATGTACCAAGATGGAACATCAAGACAAGCTTTTCGGGTCCAATTATGGATGGATTCCAAAGTTGTATTTTGTTCATTTTGGTAGATAGGCCACACTAGGACTTTGTAATTTTACGTATTTTTCGTTCTTAGTTTAATCATTCTCGCATGCTAGATATTCGTTCACTTAAAATGAATTAAAATAAAGTTGATGGGATCATCCTCTAAAACTTAAAATTGAGACTAATCTTTATAGGCCAAACTACTATGAATCCCTTCTTCGTCGGTAGGCATATAGGACCTTACTCTGCATATGACCCCTTCTACGTTGGGTAAGTAGTGTGTGTTGACTTATTTTACCTCAACATTATAATCCGAAGAGTTTCTCGTGATTATGATGGACTAAAGATAAAATTTTATCGACCAAGAATTCTAAAGGTAGAATTAGCCAAGAGGTTGGCTTATCAATTTACAGATAATTGAGTCTTGGGACCATTTATATAATTCTTGAGGGAGGTCAATTGTATAAATGCTTGAGTCAAGTTTTGCACTAGACTTAATTCATATCGATGAGTATGCTTATTATTATATTTTTTCTTCTTTTTTGCAGTGTAGAATTCGTCTTATATTGATAATACTGCTATAACAAATGGATGGCCATAATGATGTCTCTATGCCAAGTGTCACGCTCGCACGCGAGTCTTGGCTTAAAACTTTCATGGATCACATGAATCAG
Source organism: Heliosperma pusillum (assembly GCA_022085475.1). Taxonomy (NCBI): domain Eukaryota; kingdom Viridiplantae; phylum Streptophyta; class Magnoliopsida; order Caryophyllales; family Caryophyllaceae; genus Heliosperma; species Heliosperma pusillum. The sequence continues at coordinate 8,721 of JAIUZE010048186.1, forward strand.
TCCACACGACTGAAGAATGACGGGTACAACTTTACGGACTGGGAGGCGGCATTACGAAATGCAGCCATTGCTGACGGCAAGCTCAAGTTCTTGACTGAGCCAATACCGCCAAACCCATGCCCTAATACGAGAGCTAACGCGTCACTTGCTTGTAGTGACTTCGTTATGAAAGCGGGTGCGATAAAAAACGTACTCATCTTTGCAATGGAAACCAATAGAATCATTCCTTATGAGCATACCTGTCGCTTCTTTGAGGCGAAACTCCAGAAGGGCCAACCGGTTAGCCCACACATTCTTGATATGATTGAGAATGTCAAGAAACTGGAGGCACTTGATTGCAAAATCAGTGAGAGCATAGTCATTGACCGTGTGCTTCATTCACTTCATGATGGTTTTGCCCTTTTCAGGGCAAATTATTACATGAATGACATGAGGAAAAGTCTTCATGAGCTACACTCACTTCTCGTACAGACCGAGAAGGATCTGAAATTGAGTGGGAGCATGAAGCAAGATGTTCTCATGATTTCCAACAAAAACAAAGGTAAGGGCAAGGCTCATGGCTACCTAAATGTAGGGAAGCCAAAGTTTAAGAAGTCAGGAAAGGGTAAGAGTGGGCCTGGTGAGACTAGTAGCTCACAAGGCAAGGCAAAGAGCAAGGACAGTGACATTGAGTGCCACCATTGCCATAAGACTGGGCATTGGAGGAGAAACTGTCCCGTGTACCGTGAAGACATAAAAGCAGGTCGCGTCACTCCTGTTTATATGTCATCATATATTCATATGATTCAGATTAACCATGCAAGTTTCGGAACTTGGGTACTTGATACAGGTTGTGTTTCTCATCTGTGTAATCATTTGCAGGGCCTAAAAAACATCACACCTCTTGCAAAGGGTGATGTGGACCTGCGAGTCGGGAATGGAGCAAAAGTTGATGCAGTCTCAATGGGAACATATGTAATCCAACTCTTGAGTGGATTTGAGTTGTATTTATATAACTGTTACTATGTACCCAGTTTATCTAAGAACATTATTTTTGTTTCCGTGCTTGATAAAGACGGGTTTTCATTTTCAATAAAAGACAATAGCTGTATTTTCTCTTTAAATGAAATGGTTTATGACAAAGCAGTTTCCATGAATGGCATTTATATCTTAGATCAAACCACAGACATATTACATGTGAATAATAAGAAAATAAAGGTTGGTGACAAAGATCAAACTTATCTATGGCACTGTCGTATGGGACACATAAATGAAAAACGTGTAAAGAAGCTCATTGAGAATGGGACTATCTCCCCATTTGATCATGAATCATTTGGCACGTGTGAATCATGTCTTATCGGCAAAATGACTCGAATTTCTTTCAAAGGTGTTGGGATGCGTGCTAGTGACCTATTAGGACTCATACATTGTAACACCCGGAAATGTACCCTATTTTTCTAGTAGAAATATTTTACGAAACTTTTTCAATAATTTTAAGTTTTAAATTATAATTTTAAGTTCCGAGTCGAATTTAGAATTTCCGAGTTCGTATTTGGAATTTCTGCGAGAGTTCATGAAAAAGTCGTCTTCAGTCTAGTTTGACTTTTCTGGACTTTGGAAATCGTGTTTGACTTTTTCTCTACACAACTCACAACACACTCCCTCCTTAACCTAAAATCTCATTAAACACAAAATCAAACCTAGTTTTCTTCTCCCTTAAGAAATCAATTTCCCTCTTTGATTTCCATCTTAGATTTGGCGTAGTTTCTTCGTTACTCGATAGAATTTACGTAAGTTCATCTTATTCTTCCTCCCGTACCTTCCTCTATCCGTATTGATAATAAAATTATCGTCTTTCTCTCTTTTTAAGCATTCCGTCTTTCTCAAGATGAACTTTATTCATCTTTTTGCGATCTAATTGTAGGTGGCGACCTCCAGATCCCGACAAAGACTATTTCCTTATAGAAGAGGAGCTTGACGATCATTAGAGACGCTCAAAGGTAACGGTGAAGGGTTACTCGGTATTACTTACGTGTTTGACATGTTTATATGCTAGAAAATCGTATTAGATTACGATTAGGAAGATTAGAAACTATGCTATGATTAGTAAATGAGGTTATATGATGGATATTGATGATATATATTGATTGTTGATGATTATTAGAAGTATAATTGAGTTTTGAAATGAATTGGTTGAGCTTTGGAAGCTCACGGGTGAAGAAGTGATCCCAGCCGGTCGACCGGCCGCCGGTCTGACCACCGGCTGGGAACACATCAGAAACTCATTTGGAAATTTTGGGTTTTGCATGATATGGTGCTCCAGGCCGGCCAACCGGCCACCGGTCCCTCCACCGGCCTGGAACACATCAGTGTTGAAGTTTTGAGTTTGGTATGATTGGCTGTGCCGGTCGACCGGCCGCCGGTCGACTGACCGGCCCAGACCCCTTTCCTCTGTTTTTTGGGATTTTGCCTGTGTTCTGAGCCGGCCCACCGGCCGCCGGTCTGTTGCCCGGCCTGGAACACGGCTGTATATTTTTCCTACAATTTCTAAAACTCGTAATTTATAATAGTTCACATGATCGGTTTATCGTATAATTTTACGTAGAGTCTTATAATATTCATGTTTTGAATATATGATATCTCTTTCGCATGTATCACATGTTTGGTGACGGTTTTCGATATGTTTCCACTTTGAGTCGGTTTTTACAAATGAGTCGGTTTGAGCACTATTTTGTCTTGTGCTTGGTATTCTCATTCCTTTGGCTACCTTCCCGTTCGTAAGGCTGGAATGTCGGAACGGAGAGGTATCCTACTGCTTAATTGCATGTGTAGTGGGCATACGACGACGTTGTTGGGAGTTGAACGCTATGCGTTGATCGACCCGGCCGTCAAATGTTGTGTACTTGCGAGGTGGTGTTATTTGAATGTAGCGTACCGCTTGTTATGTGGCTCGAGCTCTTTTCCGCCTCTTTCGTGATTTTTTTGGCTACCGAATTTGGGGTACTCGGCGTCATATGATTGACCGAGTCTTGGATGCGAAACGTTTATCGCATGTCGAACTGGAAAATGCGATTCCGGGATTCTGGCCAGATTTAGACTAGGACCGTATTATTATCGTCGTCCTACCGGAGGAAATTAGTGAACCTATACGAAATGTGATCGTGTATGCGTTACAGGGAAATGCTTATCCCGTGGATGCCTGTTAATCATACTTGCCATGTACACGATGCTAGTGCGTTTCATTTACCGTGGGAAAGGTCGTCTTTATGTTGTTATACTTGAATGCGTGATTTCATGATTGAGTATTCATGATCATTGCATGACTTGGCATGGTTGTTTGTCGAGTCTCAATCTTATCAATCTTATACCGCTAACGGTGAGATGCAAGCCCTAGTGAGCGTATTCGATTGCCGAAGAGTGTCTTTCCCGAGTCTTGAATAACATGATGGTTACGGATTTGATTTCTATATGATCTTATCTTTATATCTCGTATTGCCTATTTATTCTTATCGCAACTCACATGGATATGTATATATATGCATGCTTACTTTTGTATTACCTTATGTGTACGTTTGATGTAATATGGCTGGGAGAACCCGGAGTTACTCCCCACTGACTGTGGCATTCATGTTTTTCATGGATGAACAGGTTGCATGCTATGGATGACTTTTTGGATCTGATATTTTGGGGTTAGGGTGTGAGCTAGCGGGCGTTGTCCCTGGAAGTTCACCTCTAGACGATAGTAGCTAGTTTTTGTTAAACACTTGTTCTTTGCTAACATTTGAAGAGACCCCGTCTCTTTGTTGTATTTCCGCGTTTAGTTTGTAAAATTTTGACACACCTCGTGTTATATATAACTTGCATGTTTAAAGGTTTTTAAAATACCGTATTTCCGCATATCTTTTCACATGCTTGTATGTTTTATCTTTCCGCATTCGCGAGGGTTGTCACAGTAACTATAATGGTTTAACAATGTTACGACATTTGTGGAGGTGTGTTATAATATTAGAGCACGGTGTTATGATATAGCTGAAAAAATAACTATATGAGGTAACAAATTAATTAGAAGAGTCGTACAATTATATGCAATATGTTTGATAGTTGTCGAGAATTCCATATTTTGACTGTGGGAGACATTGTGAATTACAATGCTAAAACATAGTGTTGAAACATGAAAGGGATAGAAAAATTGCAGTACAACAACAACTTCATTGATGATACTGAAGTTGGTATTGTCCCTTCGACAAAGAAATTTGTCCATTAATACTTTTAGTAATGTTTTATTCTTTGCTTATGATAGAAATAGGATGTTGAAGAGCGCAATGTCAAATGAAACGAATTTTGTGTACCGTTATAGTCAAGGATGTTTAATTCATTGTAGTGCTCTTGGCGTCTATTAACTTAAACGGTAGCGTATTATGCAATTCCATCACACATGTATTCGAGCCATGAATGTAAGTGTGTAACTTAAACTTTATAGGAGTTTTTTTTACTCAATTATCTAGTTATATATAATTGTAATAAAGTTAATAAAGACATTACTATGAGCCATACATAAGTTTTTTTACTCAATTAGCTAGTTCAAATGTTAAGGGGGAGACACCATCTAGAAATTTTTTTTCCAACCTTTAATTTATGTATTGTATTAGGCACATTAAAGTACGATGGAAATATGAAATTTTAAAAATGCTATTAGCTCAATGGTAGAGCGATGTGAAGATCTTCACATTGGGGTGGGTTCAAGTCCCACATAGCATAATTATTTGTAGGTGATATATGTTCCAACATTACTTATCCTATAGATTAGCATTGGCAATTATTTGGTCAGACTAGTTTTTCTTTTTTGTTTTTACAGAGAAAGACTACTTAATTCTATGCAGTAACACTAGCCACCCTATATTGTCACACTAGTCATTATATGTATAAAACTGATTACTACTTATGTATGGCTCGCTTGGTATGGGAATAATTATTAATGGAGTAATGAGAGTTAAAACAAGAAGAAATTGATGATTTGTGATGGTTGTGGTCTTGTGGAGGGTGGAAAGAGGAGGTGAGAGATGAATTATTACCTCCATATGGAGGTAATGCATTACTTGGGGGGAGAGGTAGGTAACTATTACTCCCTTAATGGAGAGACTTTTACACTATAATTCCCCATTTCCATCTCGAACCCCCATCACTTCCCTCCATTTTTTAGTTCATTCAAGCTTTATTACTCCCGTAATAATTACTCTCATCCCAAGCAAGCCCTTACACTATGGAGAATCATTACTTACCTAATATATAACTAAAACTTAGGCTATGTGGGATTCGAACCCACATCTTTGGACAAAACTGCACAGTGCTCTTCCTTTTGAGCTAATAGCCTTCAAAAATCATCTTAGCTAAAATTAATAATCACTCCCAAAACAAATTCATTCAAGGAAAAAAAGGAACACATTCCATTTAGAATCAAGGAATAGGCTGGCAATAATGTTACAAAACAAGTGACACGTCGGAATAAAAAAAAACCGATTACAAGTGTCGTAAAAACTAAGCAACCCAACAATATAAAATGCGTAACCGAGCTGGAAACATGTCAATTAAGATCCGGGACAGAGAAAATTAGTCGTACGTTCAAGATAACAACATTGTAATTACCATTAGATTTGCTTAGATTATGAAATTAATCGAGTACCAAATATAATCTTGCACACAAATCCCTCCAATTTTCCATAGCAAAATCGTTGATTCATAGTACGTTTATGCTCCCTACAACAAATGGAAAATTACAATGTCAAGCGAATCAGAGTCAGCATTACAACTTCTACTGTTATGCAAGCTCAAGTTAAAGTGACTCATGTCCAACAAGAGTTGGGAAAACCCAGACTATAGTTCAGCAGACCAGAAGTGGGTGGATATTGATTCGTTGATAGAAGTAACCACTACTTTTAGAAATGAAATCCACACAACTCACATGTGTTACAGACTTACACTAACAAATATTTATGTGTCAAAATAACACCTCATGCTACAAATTACAATGATAGCCTTATGGACTCAGAGGACCATAGATAAAGGTCTTATAATCATCACGAATATGTGTTACAAAATTTTCAAATATGTGTTACGGTAACAGACAAATGAAACTTTTGTCTGTTACAATGACAGTAATGTGTGTTACGGTAACAAATGATTATGTGTTGCATTGATAATCATATTAACTCGAAGTGACATAGATAAATGTGTTACAATGAACACAAAAGTGTTAGAATTACGGCTAACATATGTTATAGTAACAAACGAATATGTGTAACAATTATAACTAATGTGATACAATTACAGTTAATATGTGTTACAATAACAAACAAATATGTGTTATAGTAACAGCTAATACGTGTTACAGTAACCGCTAATACGTGTTACAGTAACCGCTAATACGTGGTACAGTAACAGCTAATACGTGTTACAGTAACAAACAAATGAAACTAATGTCTGTTACAATGACAGTAATGTGTTATGGTAACAAATGATTATGTGTCTCCTTGATAATCATATTAACTCGAAGTGACATAGCTAAATGTGTTACAATGAACACAAAAGTGTTAAAATTACGGCTAACATATGTTATAGTAACAAAAGAATATGTGTAACAATTACAACTAATGAGATACAATTCCACTTAATATGTGTTACAGTAACAGCTACTACGTGTTACAGTAACAGCTAATACGTGTTACCGTAACAGCTAATGAAACAGATGTTT
>JAIUZE010048187.1:0-21663 GCA_022085475.1 Heliosperma pusillum
GTAACAGACAAATGAAACTTTTGTCTGTTACAATGACAGTAATGTGTGTTACGGTAACAAATGATTATGTGTTGCATTGATAATCATATTAACTCGAAGTGACATAGATAAATGTGTTACAATGAACACAAAAGTGTTAGAATTACGGCTAACATATGTTATAGTAACAAACGAATATGTGTAACAATTATAACTAATGTGATACAATTACAGTTAATATGTGTTACAATAACAAACAAATATGTGTTATAGTAACAGCTAATACGTGTTACAGTAACCGTTAATACGTGTTACAGTAACCGCTAATACGTGGTACAGTAACAGCTAATACGTGTTACAGTAACAAACAAATGAAACTAATGTCTGTTACAATGACAGTAATGTGTTATGGTAACAAATGATTATGTGTCTCCTTGATAATCATATTAACTCGAAGTGACATAGCTAAATGTGTTACAATGAACACAAAAGTGTTAAAATTACGGCTAACATATGTTATAGTAACAAAAGAATATGTGTAACAATTACAACTAATGAGATACAATTCCACTTAATATGTGTTACAGTAACAGCTACTACGTGTTACAGTAACAGCTAATACGTGTTACCGTAACAGATAATGAAACAGATGTTTGTTACAATGACAGTAGTGTGTGTTACGGTAACAAATAATTATATGTTACATAGATAATCATATTAACTCGAAGTGACATAGATAAATATGTTACAATGAACACAAAGTGATATAGTAACAAACAAATATGTGTTACAATTACAACTAATGTGTTACAATTACAACTAATACCTGTTACCGTAACAAGCTAATTGGTGTGACAGTAAAAACTAATACGTGTTACAGTAACAAACAAATAAGACAGATGCCTGTCACAATTACAATAATGTGTATTACGGCGACAAATGATTATGTGTTACATTCATAATTATATTAACTCAAAGTGACAGATAAATGTGCTACAATCAACACAAAAGTGTTACAATTAAAGCTAACATATGTTATAATAACAAACGAATATGTGTTACAATTACAACTAATGTGTTACAATTACAACTAATATGTGTTACGGTAACAAGCTAATACTTGTTAAAGTAACAGCTAATACGTGTTAAAGTAACAAACAAATGAGACAAATGTCTGTCACAATCACAAGAATGTGTATTACGGTGACAAGTGATTATGTGTTACATTCAGAATTATATTAACTCGAAGTGACATAGATAAATGTGCTACAATTAACAAAAAAGTGTTACAATTAAAGCTAACATATGTTATAATAACAAACAAATATGTGTTACAATGACAGCTAATATGTGTTAGAGTAACAACTAATACCTGTTACTGTAACAAACAAATGTGTTATCAAAGGACACATGATAAATGTGTGATGATAAAACCTCGTATATGTGTAACTGTGATAATTAATGCTCCTTTCGTCTCAATAAAATCTTTTTTGCCTTTGATTAAAATATTAATCATGAATAATAAATAAGAAAAACAAATGATTGAGACAGAGGGAGTATACGTTACTATCATCACAAATTATCATTGAAGACGGGCACTATCCGTCACAAGCTGAAGACGGATAGTGCCCCTCTCACAATATGCAAGTGGAGGGTAAATTGTAAAAGTCTAAAAGGGGCACTATCCGTCTTCAGTTTGATCAGTAATAATGTACTATCATAGTAAATATTATGTTAAGGAATAATGTACTATCGTAGTAAATATTATGTTAACTGAGAAATAAATAACTGAAAGTCCATTTTGTCATTAAAAAGTAATAAAATTTGCAACACATAATCTTACAGTTATCAAATTTATTTATTTGACCTTCTTGATGCATTCAGCTATAATAATGGTTTTTTTGTTTTTGTTAACGAATCAAACATTAATAGTCATAGGCATAGTTTTTAATCAAATCAATCCCACACTCGTTTGATTGTGGATTTGAACTTGCTGCAAGTTTTATAAATTTTATAAATTACGTCTGTTTAATCAACTAATTGTCTGTTTAATCAACTAATTGATTAAACAAAACTAAGGCTAAGGAAATAAAATGTAGTAGAAAATAAGTTGTTAATTAGTTGACAAATTAAAAAGTACTCCGTATGAATGTATGATTAACCTGAACTCCTGCAAAGTAAAACAGTCGGAGTAAATAGTAACAAATTATTACGATAAAAAAATATGGAGTAATATGATGAAACTTAAACATTAACAGATTGGATTCAATCGAAATTACCTGAATTTAATAGAAGTTCGAACAAATTACGAATTCGATCACCGTCTTCAAACATCTATGATTGGCAAAATCGAAATCTAGAGTCCAGATGCGAGTTTCACATTCATTTGATCGATAGTACATAATTAATAGAAATCCCAAAGTGAATCTACAATATTTTCAGAAGAAAAAGTAGAGAGAAAAGAGTAAGAAAGAGAAGGAAGAGATCTGGAAGCTCAATAGTTGAAATGACCACTTTTTGTCTAGTGCAAACTTAGAATTAATTTGGTGCGTTGATCATATTAGATCCTACGGTCTAGAATTATAGGACGGACTCATCTAAAGATATGGACTCACCGGATGCTCACTCTATATATATATATATATATATATATATATATATATATATATATATATATATATATATATATTGATTTTTTCTTACACTTAAACTTAATATCTTCTCCTTCTACATAATATGTGAACATTTAAATTATGGTTATTATGGTTATTTATTTAAAAAAAAAAATTATTTAGCATATACTAAGTATATTTATAACAAAACATATCTTATGTGATTGTATTACCAATGTCACTATTTCATATTTATACTATGCCTTTAGTGGATATATTTTTTTTAAATAAAGTTGACAATGTTTCACTAAAACCGAAAAATCTTATCATAATTAAAAGTGTTGAACCTTCTCTTTTCAACCTCTTAATACAAAACATTAATAATAGTAAATCATATAAAAAAAATCTTAATTGGAGTTATACGAGTGATATAATTGTTAAATTATCTAATATTTTAATTTTAAAAATAATGCGCGGGATTTATACTGGTTAGAGTAACAATCTTGCTTGGTGATATTGATGATCCATATAATTAGATGAAGCAGGAGGGTAGGATTGATTAAATTGAGCACAGTGCCCAAGTGACAAGAAATTGATTCTAACGCATAATACCTTTCAATTCTTCATCACATGATTGATTTTAGGTTGAATCCATAAATTGATTCTAATCACTCTTAATTTGCCCATTGATAATTATTACTCACGGATTTCAGTTTGTATCAGACTAATGATTAAGATAGTACACAGACAAGTTTCTTTCGGATTATCAAGGATCCATTTTCACTCGCAGATAATCACCACCGCGTCTTCCATAAACAAAATTTCAACAAAACACATTAATAATTTCACTAATTAAAAACCCTAATAATTTTAACAAAACATATTAATAATTGATAAACAACTAAATTACTACATTACTTTGGGAATTATGATCCATTTTTCAAATATGTAGATCAATTAGATTCGATTTTAGAAGTGAGTAGATACATGTAATAGTTAATTTGTTTTGGTTATAAAAAGGGTATGATGTGAAAATTAATGAAAAAGTGTATGTGAAAGAGTAAAATTCGTATGTTAAAAAGTAATTCCGAAAAACGAATATAAGATGGTAAATTATAAAAATACGTAATTGCTCATTCAAGAACGCATTTTATTCTTTAATGGACTTTTTGCCATTTATTTTCCATACCTAACCCTTTCCCAAAAACTAAAAAAAAAAAAAAAATCTCTCTAACGCTCTTTCTTACAAAATTAGTCAAATCCGTCAGAATAATCAACTATGGACGCTATCAAGTAATAATTCTAATTTTATTATTTAATTAGCTATTTTATACAGTATCAAATTAGGTTGGTTAAACTAATTTATACTAGTGAAATTAGAGTTTGTACAAATTAGGGCTGGAATTGATGGTGTATGGTTGCGACTGCGGTGGTAGGCTAGAGTATGACGTCGACCATGGTGGTTTTTGTACTGCGGCGGCGGCGGTAGGCAGAGTATGACGTTTTGATGGTGAATACGTCAGGCTTGTATCGGGTGTTTCTCGTGGTGTCGGGAGTTTCTCGTGGTGGTGGTGGCGGCAAGCGTGGTGGTGACGGCAAGCGTGATGGCGTTTGGTGGTTGTTGCACTTGTGGAAGGGGGGTGTGTAGGCTGCTTTGTACCAATTGCTCTCCGAGAACTCGTCTTTTTCTTGGAAACATTAGATTTGTCACTCGTGTGAATCAAAGAAAAGAGAATCAAAGGAAACACATTTAATTCCTTTTGGAATTCATAACTTGGACGTTTTACAAAATTCAAAATTTCAACACTGCTATTGGCCGGTGTCGATAGACGGCGAAGGTACTTGGTCCATTACACTTGGTCGATGCAGGTGGTGCGGTTTGAGGCGGCCGGTGCAGGTGGCTGGTACAGGTGGTGCAGTCTAGGGAGAGGAGGCGGCAGCGGGATAGGGCGGCAGTATGAGGGAGTTAATTTTCTCATGAGAGGATTTTGCAAAATGGAAAATGAGTTGTAAAAAGGACAAGGGCATAATAGTCATTCACGTCCATAATTGTGTCCTCAAATAATCATGTATATTATGAGAAAATTTCGGTATACATAGTTGACCAAGGAATAATAAATGGGATGGAATAAAGACTTTACAGCTCAAATAATCAACACACTAGCAATACATAGCTGTGACCTATCCTTAAAAGTCGAAAGAATGATATAAAATTGTAGGTTAATATCAACAACTCAGAGGCGAGAAGTCGGGTTGGCCAGTGGAGGTGAGACAACGATGCCACATTCGGCTATTCGGGTTCACAGTCCTAGGGCTACGGATCACTTCTGTGATTGGGAGGTAGACATAATGTGTATTACAGATTCCAACTGTGATTCCGCTAAATCCTGCAAAAGCACCGTGAACCTGCAAACAGTTCAACAAATTTCAGTATGACCAAGATCTTTTATCATCTTTTAATTGGTGAAAAGCTAGCTTCATTAGTTGTTTTGGGTCATTACAGGTCAGATTGGGTCATATTGAATTAGCTTACGCTTGGGTGGAGTCCTGGAGACATTTCAAGTCCAGTAAATTTCAGGCTTGGTTTGGGCCAGGTCAAGTCAATTCCTATTTCATATTAGGGTTATCTATTTCTGGTCTCCGGTAAGGGGTCGGGTCAGTTGTTTTCGGTCTAATGCCAGCCAGTCCACTACAATTTCTAATTTTAGAAAAAAATTATAAGGTAGACGACTGCACTTATATTGTTTGGGATGGGCAGCCAAAAAGCGTTTTTGTCTCTTCAGTATAATATTTCTTCAAACATGGCGATGCTCTCGACAGCCAAGTTATCAAGCATGTGTGAAAGAATTCATAAAACCTACCGCGTTTTGCCCCAGAACAGTACACAATATTGCATCAGAGGCATTTGCACGAACTGATCGAACCATGTATGTGGGATCGATGTACTTGACATCAGCATGAATTCCTTTCTCCTTGAAATAACGTTTGATCTATTGAATTGGTCATCTATCAAGTGAGTTTTGGTAACATGGAACAAAATACTAAGAAAAGTTTACTCCTACTATACACAAAAAAACATATAAAAATGGTAAAAGAAATAAAGCCTTGGGCATAAGATCTCTGGATACCTGGTGCCTGATATGCCCTCCTATATCTCCAAGAACAGCATTTCCAGATGCATCCTTTACATCTGGTGCTGCCAATAGTTCCTGCATGTTACTATAACATTATACACGAATACATTCTCAAGCATATACGTTAACAGAGAGTTTACAAAAAGGAACAAAGAATCGAGTAGGAGCCGATTTCATCAGTTACTTGTTTACAATTGCACTTAACTTGATGACTATGACTTGAATAAATAAAACACAAAGGGGCGACCCGTAGCAAGCTTAAGACGGGTCAAGCCCCCTCACAAAGAGCAAGTGGGTGGGGGGCAAGTGGGGGCAAATGTAGCATCCCACTTGCTCTTTGTGAGGGGGGCTTGACCCGTCTTAAGCTTGTGACGGGTCGCCCCGTCGCAAGTGAGACTTGCTGTAAATAAAATTAGAAGTTTTTTTTTAAGATGTAACACTTGCATTGTTCCGAATTCAAACAAATACCCTCTGTTCACTCTCGGGTTTTCAAATACATCTAGCTAGGTTCAACTTCCGGCATGTGCCCTTCTACATATGTACTGTAAGTTTTTAAGTTAAAAAGCTAAGAAGGAAAATATTAAAACTATTTTATCTACTCATGTCGACAAAAAATACATCAAAAAAAGACATTCATTTTAGTATGCTAAAGATTAAATTATGGAGGAAAATATTAACACTACTACCACCAACTTTACTACTACTAATGATACACCACTGCTACCATTAGCACCAGCCCCCGCCACTACTCACCACCATCTACTACTAACACTCCTACCATCAATATCTACTATAAATATTAACACTACTAGCCCTGCTACCACTACCACCACCACCTGGTAAAATGATTGCTACCACAATTTATTAGTGATACAACTAATACTTACTACTACCAGCACCTTTACCACTACCACCATCATCTCCACTGTTGCTACATCTACCACTAGTATTACCCAACTACCACCATCACCACCACTACTATTAACGTCTAAGAAAACAGTTTGAATTAGACACCATGTCTAAAAATGTTTGATGTTTCAAAAGGTATATTTATGAGTAAAAGTTAACAAATGCATACTACAGTATATAGCTGTAAAATATACTACCACCTCTGTCGACCAAAGAAACTACTAAGTTCTGGAATTCTGGTTTATATATACAGTTTTTTTGGGGGGGGGGGGGGGGGGGGGAAGGTTTGTATATAGAGTATAGATACACCCTTAACTCGATGATTAGTTCTTAAAAATAACTCAAGTACTTCAATTCCGCCTATTTCAGATATTATGCTTAGGCACTTCTAACTGATTGCTCATAAGTAATTTGTCGAGCTATCAAAATAAGCAACACGCCTACTCACCAATAAGAATCTTACATTGCAAAAGTGGACAATTAAATAACCCGTACTATAATACTTGGATTAGATTAAGCTATTCATTGAGTTTATGGGTCTGTTAAATGCTCTGAGAAAAATCAAAGACACATGTCAGACTTTAAGCTAGTAAAACATAGAAATCCCATCAAATTATCAGGCACATGGCAGACAAAGTTGGCGAAACTCACTTGTCCTGCTCCTTCTGCAACACACACTACTGCTGCCCCTTTGGTCCTAATAAGATGCTCCAAGTGCTGAAGGACACCGCTGGGTCCATCTAAGGTAAAAGGGACCTGCATTATTACATTTAGAAATAAACTTAGCTTGGACACTTCAGATCAGAAGCTAGTATAGAATCAAATCATCTCAAAGGGATAGAGAGAAGAGGCTAAGTGACAGAGAAGATCTAAACAAACCTCAGGGATAAGGCAAACATCAACCTGACCACTTGCAAGTGATGCATGCATGGCTATGAAGCCACTACTTCGTCCCATCAGTTTAACAAGGCCAATTCCATGGTAGGCGCTGTGTGCCTAGATACAAGATTCAACTATGCTTAAGTCACCAAAATTATAAAAGAAAAACATGTTTACCTGGTAAAAAACATGAGTAAGTAGTTTCGGAGCATCAGCTATTCACCTCAATATACGAAGAGTTGATTGCTCGTTGTGCTTCTTCAACAGCTGTGTCGAATCCAAAGGTTTTATCCATTAAGAGTATGTCATTGTCAATTGTTTTTGGTATGCATACAACTGATGCCTTCAACTTTCGCTTGCGACACTGTAGATGTAAATCAATTAGTATCGTATGCATGCTTAATAGGATGGCACACCATCATTTCACCGTGACTCTGGCTATTACTGATAACTATATATTAACACAAGTTACCATAAACTGCAAAATACAAAAAATAAAATGGAAAAAGAGGAGAAGAAATATAGGCAAAAGAAAGAGGGAAATCTTTTACTCTTGGAACCCACTGTAAGTTGCTTAAACTCAATGAACAGTGGCGACAGTGTTAGTCTATCCTAACTTATAGCTCAGTCCTACACTGTCAACCCTTGTTTAACTTTAACTACTATAACCCTACATAACTTTTCAGGAGCTATCCGGAGCCATACACATGTCAAAATCTTAAACTATCCGGAACCAATACACTTGCTGCATATTTCACATGGTATCTGTGTTAATTCCTAGAAATGGGCTATCTGGAACGATAAACTATACCAGAAAGTCAAGTCATCCAAGAACGCATAGAAGCCTGAGCTACCACTTATGACCAAAAATTGTTTACCGTTTAAATGATACATTGGCAGTTGAATTATGGAAAACATGTTTTTTATAAAGAGATTTTAGTATTCCCATCTATAAGACTTGAATAATCAAGAATCATATTAGAACCAAGGACTATCAGATAAAATCAGTAAACTCTTGCCCGTACCTGATTTGTGTTGACCAATTTAAAGCTGTGTGAGTTACCGCTTATCATACAGTATACATTTTGTAAAATCCTTTTCAGAATGGATCATAAACGGCAGGCAAAGAGCAATTATGCACAGATACATACAACTGTCATGGATAGACATTTAACTTGAACATGTTTTGTAAACCTAATAGCTATACCTCGTTATGTATTGCGTTGGCCCCCGCATGAGTACCATTGCCACCCAGTATGAAAATCATGTCAATCTCCTTAGCCTGGAAGATTGAAACAATTTCATATACCATTATAAATCTGCACACCATCTTCACTGACATAAACTGTATCTACAATCTATCCCACGAGAGATTTGAATGAGAAGACATAGAGGAACAATTCATAATATTTTCGACCCAACAAGATATGAAGAATGTGGTAATGGTGGAGTACCTCAAGGCTATCAACGATGTCACTCATACTAGCACCTCCACGTGATACTCCTAAAAGACTCCCACCTTCAAGATTTATGTCTTGAACATGGTCCCGAGTGAGCTGAAAATTTTCATTATTACTACTATTTAGAGAAACATTTTGGCATAAGTAGAAGCCAATTAAATAAGGATGCAGGTCTAACCTTTTTCATCGGAAGATCAGGGTCGAAGAATCCACGAAAGCCATATCTGACGCCAAATATCTTTTCCACGCCATATCTTTCCAAAGTGAAAAATATCTGCAACGGCCAAAAATAGCTTAGGGTCTAAATCCGGGAATCTTTAAGATTGTATTGCCGTAGCACAGGCAAACAAAAGGATTTAATAGGACCAGGTTTACTGAGAAAGGAATGGAGAGCCAATAACCCAAGGAAAATAACGTTCAACACAAAATTAGAAGACAGAAGACAGAAGAAAGTATAATTATTCTTTTCTCTTTTGAAAGAAAAACACACACGTCAGCACAGAGCTAGATGACTCGCTACTCACTAGCAAATCTGGCAAATGGGTCATTCATGTCACGTTTAAGTGGAGGCGTTATCGTGTTAGTTTGTGTATAGGTAAGTGTTACGATCAAACCATTTTCGGGTAGTTTATGATTGTGGCTATTAAGATTGTTGTTTCAAACTAGGCGTTTAGGGTCTTTCCTATCGGACAGTTCGAGTTAGATTGTTTCAGTTTGGATTCAGCACTACTTTAGGTTTTTGTTTTGGGGTTCAGCTTGGCTTGGACCTGGTCGGTCTCTCAACACATCAAGTAAACCTTCTAAAGTCTAGAGCCACCGCACATCACTGTGATTTTTAGAATACTTCATTCAAAGGTTCTAGTTGCCATTACTTACTTACATCATGCCCCGTAGAGATGAGCAAAACCGGATATCCGATCCGACTTTGAAAAACGGGTTGGATATCGGGCTTTTAAAATTTCAAATTTTAGGTTCCGTATCCGATACGGATTTTCCGTATATCCGGAAATACCGGATACACGAAGACTGAATATATGGTATCCGGTTTCACTTTCAACTTCGAACTCTGCCTCCTTGCCCTCGCCACTCCACCATAATAACCAACGACGCATCCCTAATTGGAGACCTGAGTGGCTTAAATTGCAAAGATGATGAAGGATGGGGAAGGACGATAACAGTGGCGGTTGATGCAACGGTTTTATACCGTCTTTACCAACCCTATTCTTAGCTATTTTAGCCTCGATATATGTTATTTATGGTTATTTTAGACCATTAATGCATTTTGATAGTAGTTGCATTGTTTGGATGTGTTTGTACGCAATTTCGGTTTAATGTGTAGGTGCCGTGATTAAAAATTGCATTCAAGATTTAGGGAAGTGACTTGGACATTTTGACACTTGTGTTTTGGACAAAACTCATGCCAAATAATAGGTTAAGAAGAGTCAAAAGTTTGTGGATTAAAAACAAGTCAATGCCAAAGATCAAGGTCAAAGCGCGAAACAATAGAAGAAGAGGAAGCATTAAAAAAAAGCTGTGTGGCGTGATGCGCGACTGAGCATTGGATTTCAACGACTCTTCTAATTCTGCTTTATTTCGGCAATTAAGTTGAAGGCATTAAGATCTTTATGAAGATGCTTAATTCCATTCTTTCATCCAACTTTGAATCATTAGAAACACCAAAACAAGTTCCAATTTATAGTTTGTTCACTATATTTTTGTAATTGAAGCAATTGAATATTGATTTTGTAAGACTATTTTCTCTATATTTTTATCTCTTGAATATTGATTTCTATTCTCAATTTACTATTATGATTTTAGAGATTCTTACTAGTTTGTCTTATCTCTGACCTATTGCTAGTTTAGGAATTTGAATCTTTTGTTCACTTGTCTGATAGCAACTATCAATATTCATCGTTTTGAGTTAGAGGAGAACATTAATCATATGAACGTGTAGAACCGCTTGTGTATGCATTCGTTAATTTTTGTTGGCTTCTCTAGCTATAACATATGACATGATTGATTTAGATACGCTTGGATTAGATTGTCATCACCATTCTATGTTACTCCGACTCTTCTAAATTTATCACGTACCCGCGTCCGACACTCGACACTCTGACATGGGTATGACACTTGGACACCTCATTTTAGACCAAAATATGCATAAATATCAAAACAATAGCCGAGTCCGACACCTGGACACGCACCCGTGTCGGATACTTCTAAACGAATCTGAGTAACATATGGATATTTTGGTCTAAAATGTCGGACTCGGCTATTTTTTAGATAAATATGCATATTTTGGTCTAAAATGAGGTGTCCAAGTGTCATACCCATGTCCGAGTGTCGAGTGTCACACGAGGAAATTAAAAAAATCGGAGTAACATAGTATATATAATTGACACCCCCCGCCCTATGTCACCTACACTTCAGTTCTAGATCCTTTCATCTCTCTCAAGCCTTCTGCCAAATCCAACTGACATTCTTTTTCATTTCTATCTTCTCTAGCACCATATCTGTTCGGCATCCCTTTGCCAAAAATTTACGCACTATCTCACCATGGGGAATTAAAATATAGGCTGCTTCATAGATTAAAATAAACATGGACTATCACTTTCCGGATGATTTAAAAGAGACTGAAAAGGGACAAGCAATATGCATGACCTCTAGTGTGACCTTACAGAAATATGCTGAACTGAAGTGAAGTTACATGACCTCTTGTGAACATGCAAAAGTTAGGCAAGTAAATGTCGTGGAGTTAATAACCTGTCTTATAACATCATTAAGACCAGGACAGAGCCCTCCACATGTCACAATTGCTGCTTTCACCTTTTTAGGTTCAAAATAAATTTCTTTGCGAGGACCTGCACGATGTACCCTAAGCAAAATATAATAAAATTAGGTGATCCAAGAGAAACCAAAGATATAAAGTTGTAACTATATATTCTAAAGCTATAATAAAGTTAATGAGTTAACTAAAAAAAAGGGTTTTTCTATGATGTATTCGATAATTTTGTTATTTTCTACAATGTACCCTCCCTTTCGTGAATCTTCTTGTATACCCTCAACTTAATTAAGTAGTCTAAACCATGACCTAAACTAAAATTGTCGTCTAATTCTCTGTTAATTTGATGACATTGATGGATGATTTTCTTGATTCACTAAATTTTGCTACCATTTTCTGCAATACTCTTGTACACATACATAAGCAAGTGTGTATTTGATTTATCCCATCTTTCTCGTTCATTTCTTCTTATTATTACACTATATATAGTTATATACAGTGCGCTCATCCTCGTCGATTGAAATAAAATCCATATAATGGGTTTTAAAAAAGCATATCTTGGAATTAAATAGATTATTAGTTTTACGCTAAGTTTTGATTACTATCATAAAGCCCCAAGTTTTATGCTTTGACGTAGTAATTGGATTGATAATGTAATTTTATAATTGAAGAAATGCAATAGAAGTCCTTAAATTTGTGCTTCAATTTCTGAATTGCAGTGGAACAAATTTCCGAAAATAATTTTTTTTAGTAAAATTCATAGATTTTATAGGGGAAACTTGCAGGGATTAAATTAGGATGAAGATGCAACAAAGCAATTGAAAGAAGATGAGTGGTAACTGTAAGAAATTGAGAGGTAGATGAATTAGATGAGGAGTAACAAATTGCAAGGTTTTGAAGTGGGGTTTTGCCTAAACTTTGATGGAGTTATACTACTGCAACTCTGCAAGTGACTATTCTGGGGTCCATGTTATATGTTTAACAGAAATATAAACGGCAAATCTAACTTAGGTTACGGTTTATACTATTTAGCAAAGTAGAAGGGTATACAAGATGATACACAAAAAGGAGGGGTACATTGTAGAAACTAGAGGGTGCATCATAGAAAAACCCAAAAAAAAAAAGTTGATGAAACTGGTTCAAATGGAAATCATTGTCTTTTATTACAGATCCAAGTCGTACACTTTGGGGAAATGTCACTATCTATAGTAAATTAATCAATTTATCTTTGTAGTTTGTGTAAAGGCGTTGCAGATGATCCATGTAGCAAACTTGGAACCATCTATAATTTTTCTTATGCAATTATTTGTACCACTTCATGAGTTTTCTTCACTTTATAAATAGGTAAAGACAATTATTTGTACTTCAAACTACGGGAGACTCCTAAACTAACACGGAAATATCAAATAAAGTTGAATATTTAGGTGAATTGGTACCAATATGGATAAAACATAACATATGATATTGTAACTCCGAGTATTTGAAAGAAAAATTGTATTAGGCAGTTATTTGCAAAAACTTGATTATAATAGGTACTTTGTAGCAATTTTTCCTAAAAAAATGTCTTACTACAAAAAAAACAAAGTAGACAAATAAGGGGCATGTCAAATACAGCTTGTCAAATACAAAGTGCAAATGTACTCGAATATGACCAGAAAAATGCCTAATAAATCATCTCCAGCCATCTTGGTTATTAAGCGAACCTTTCTATGTCAAATATCTAACACACTAGTGAGATACCACAGTACTCTTTGGTGGTACATCCAGGAGTAAAGCAAAGATATACCTTCTTTCTGACAAAAGCACTGTTTGACATTTTTTGGTAGCTGGTTCCACAAGTCAAACACACTAGTGGGTGTTTCATGTCCCTTTTTTAATCTGTTTACTAGCTCTCAGTCTCTCAGTATAGCTAAAGCCTCAATTAGAAGTAGGATTTAATGGGAACAGAAGTCGCCGTTCTTTGATGCAATGCTACATGATATGAGGTCTTATATCTAGGAGCTCACAGTTTTGTATCCAGTGCACTACACAAAAACTTGTCAGGTTATTGTATCCAAAAGATTGCTCAACTTTCCATTTGGGTTAATCTCAGAATAATTGATCAGTGATCACGTTCAATAACTGCTAGCAAGTTTAAATTGGGTGAGATAAGTGAAAGGATATGGCCAAAATGGAAATAAATAAATAAACAAAAAAATAAAAACAGACCAAGAGAATGGATAATAGACATTAGTACATTACCATTGTTCCACCCATGTGCAGTTCGGATCAATACACTCAGCTCCGGCAGAGGTAGGTGAAGCAAATTTGATAACCTTCAAATAAGCAAACGAGTTAGCATGAAAGAAAAAAAAAATGTGCAACAATTCAGAAACTACAAATATGTAACTTAATTTTAGCAAGAATAAGAGTAAGACATTAACGGTTAGACCATTAGAGATATACAAGTGTGATATTCTGAAATATAAGGTTAAGAACACACCCTTTCACCACAAACCCTTGCATACTCTCATCATGAAGTCATCGTACACTAATTTTTCATGACCAAAAGACTAAATTAACTAAGCAACTAAGATCTCTAACCAAGCCTTGTACATCAATTCTCTCTTGAAAGACAATGCTCTCACATCAACTTTCTCGGATCTAGAGAGGCCACCTAAAATGTATTTAAAAGCTACAACTAGTGTCTTCTGGTCCATCGATTTCCTTTCATATGTATTTAAAAGCTACAACTAGTGTCTTCTGGTCCATCGATTTCCTTTCATATGATTCTATGCTTAATCAATCCTTACTACAATCAAATTCCATACCTCAGGAAGGAGGTCTATCATATCCACTCCATGCTGAAACCCACTTCACATGATTCATGTCATTTAACCACCTCTACAACTAATATGAACAAATTAACAACACCTTATCATGTACTGGATCAAAAGGCTCCTCCGTAAAGCCTCCCAGTATGATATTATAGGCAAACAAGTGAAACACGATCACTAGGAAGGGAAACAAGAGCGAAACATCAGAGAATAAAAGTAGCATATGATGTTCTGCCCAGGGAAATTTTTTGAATTAGAGGGTTTCATTTATATTGCAGTGAAATGAGATCATTTTGGCATTGTGGGGGTAGTTCAAGATTGTAAAGTGAACCAGAAATTTTGATCCCCAAAACGGTATTATCCAAACAAAAAAAAGTGAGAAATCTTGCGAAGAACTATATGAAAGACCGTCATACATGACATTTGCAACGGAAATCTAAGTGTAGATATTCCTTGTCTTTCAGGCTTCGGTAAGCACTTCTTGATCTCAAACTACTGCCACAAAGCTTTTTGTACCTTTGTTGATTCAAATGTTACGATGAATATGGACTCCTTGAAGCATGCAGGCTAGCACCCAAACGATACGGAACATTATGACCGCGCAAACGATATTATTTGAATTTTTTGTCGGACTTATCGTGAGCCACCTTATTGCCTTTCAAGAGCTTATATTGTTCAACAAAACTAGAAAAGTATATATTCTCTAGAAAATGAAAACAGATATTTTACCTTTAGCAATGCTCTATCATCATTGTTAACATAATCGTTTTTCCGATCTTGTGGTTCATCATTGCAGTCAGTTATGTTTTCCTCTCCCTGAAAACTTGCACCATTCCTGTTACAACCGAAATTGGTAGTCACTATTGTGATAGTGATTCAAAGCATAAAGTATGATTTTTGTAGACGCCCAACCAAAGACATTCAGCTAAGTAAACGACATAAATCAAATTTTAGAAGATTAGTAGCCCAAAACCCAAATGTTAGTCCTTAAGTAATATGTGAGATTCTGGCCAAGTATCCAGAAAAAAAAAGTATAAACTGAAGTCACCTTTTCATCAGCGAAAAAGTAGTTGGCCTTGGCTTCACATTAAGAACGTCCTTCAAATGTGGCAGATTAAACCGTGCTTCAAAGTTCTTCTGATAGTTAGTTTTCCAATCAGGATCAGAGAAATCAATATCTGACTTCAAAGCAGTGATCCGAAATGCAACAAAGCCTCTCTTCCTACATCTTTGCAGCAACTTAACTTTCCCAGTTTCCAAACATAATGGTTGGTGGTTGTCCAAAAGCGCGTGAAGAAAATTTGCACTCAAATTCGTACAATGAGCCGTGGCCATAGCTCATTAACCTCCTATTAGACTGACGACCAACAAATCAATATCCTCAAACCTGGATATTTAGCCAAAAATTCAATCACTACAATCATCTAACACATTGGACACCGACTATATTGCTATTATACAGTGATCAATTTAATACTACCGAGTGACATGATACCATACAACATTACCTTTTACCTTGGAACTCTAAATTGCATAACCTCAATGTAGACCTACCTGACCCGAATGACCTGACCCGAGACCCTAAATTGCACAACCTCAATGTGACCACAAACCAGAAACCCAAATTTACCCGACCAGACCGGAACCTTGATGGACCCATAATTGTCCCGACGTAAAGTGACCAAACCTATACCACTCAAGCCGTAATTAACCTGTTTCAAACTGACGCGAAGTAACATGCGACGACTAATGGCAAGTGATACTTTGTAGTACATTCAAACAAATAATCAATTTTTTCAACTTTCAAACACTCCTTTATAAATAAGTAAATTTTCAATATAATATTTACAACAACCCGATCCACCAACGTCGTAACACAACCCTCTTGAAGAATCCTTGGGCCCATTTTGTCCTCACTTAACTCCAAAAGCACAAGGTCTTGTTACTAATGTGGAGGTGGAATCACTTATAATCCTATCATAAGCTACTGAATTTACCGATGTGGGACAATTTAACCTCATAATTCATTAGGGTTTCGCAATACTCGTCAAATTATTACTATTTAAAGTGTTTTAATCACCAATCCAAAATTACCTAACCTGAAATAACCCATACACGAAAATGGCACCATCCGATTTACCGAGCCAGAAGTGGACCTGATCCAAAATGATCCAACAACAGCACATTTGAAATCGACTGAAAACCTGAAATGGTCGGACTTAAAATGAAATGTTTAACAGACTCGAACTGACACTCAAATTGACCAAGCCTAGACCACGGGCATGGGATCCAGAAGGCGCACCTAAGGCGCAACCAAGACGCACGAGGCATAACACAAGGCACACTTATAGCTCATTACCATTAAAACCTATATTTTTTTTTTCCAAATTCTTTTATTTTACTCGTCTCTTCTCCCCCTAGTGCTTAATTTCCACTTATAAGTTCATGTGAACCCTCTTTAAAAGGAAAAAAAAGGAGACTATTGTTGCACAAAAACTTTATTTTAAACTATAAATGTTTGATTGATGTCTGCGTCCATAAAGCACAAACCTTCACCTCCCTTATCACCTCACTGCCTTAGGACCCCCGTCTCCTGAGTGCGCCTTGCACCTTCTCAAAGAAAGCACATAAATGTCCTCAATGACCCATTTGCCACCTCTAGTTACACGTACGCGACTATTGATTATGGTGAATTGGTGATCATGCGTTCTTATACCGATTCATCTCGGTACAAATGTGGGCTGCAACAGTGCGTCGCCGCCACCTTGTAAACAACAAAAATAAAAGTTGAAGGTGACCACAAGTTCACAAGCCTTTTGAGGCGGCATTGATTGCATTTACGACACGTGGGAGCCCAACAATCAATTATGGGATCAATATTAAAACTGATACTCCATCCCATTTGTCCTGATTTTCGTTTCCAAATCCATCCCAAAATAATTGGCCCAATCTACAAAGTAAAACAAATAAATAAATAATGGGTTTTTCTACATGGTACCCATGTGTTTTTTCGAATTCTAAATAGTACCCCTTCATTTTTCGAAATCTACATGGTACCCCTAAACTTAATGAAAACATCTCAAAACACCCAAAATGCAATAATCGGCCTCTTTTAAACGTTTATATTATGCACTTTTTGTTGATCTTTTGACAATAATTTGGTATGCCAGTAACATAAATATCGTTTAGTCAATCATAAACATATTTTCTTTGTAAAATTTAGGTGTTTTAAGACTTGATTTTTAGTAGTTTGGGTATTATATGTGTTATTTACTAAGTTTAGGGGTACCATGTAGATTTTGAATAAAAGAGGGGTATTATGTAGAATTCGAAAAAACACAGGGGTCCCATGTAGAAAAACCTATAAATAATTTCTCCATATCAAATTCTACAATTGGGTTTGGGCCACACCCAAAAGCAGATGGTCCACTTAATAAGCCCAAAAGAATGTTCTATCTCAAAACTAATTAGCAATGGGAGTAAGTCTTCCTTATTTTTTATGATCAACTCTTGCGTTTTTCCGATTTGAGACACTCTCGTAAGTTGTACGGAACATAAGTTGCCAAGTCACATAGTTTTTTTCCTTTTCTTTTTCATTAAACCGAAGTCATAATTTTGAGCTGGATCGTCCATTTAAAGAGGTATCATCTCAAAAGCATCGGTAATTTATGTAAAATCTTAGTCTGTAAAGTGAGGAAGTCTGAACACTTTACAATATATGGGGCATTCACATAACCACATGTGACATTAATGTGGATTAGAGATCTTCTTCAACCATGCATTGTTCCTTGTTAATGTAATATAAGTAAGAGTAATATACATATATGATATATTTCCTCCCTTCAACTCCACTCTACCACTTTACTTTTTCACATTTGTCAACGCGTGTTTTACGCGGTAAATATCGTTAGCTACGTATTTGCAAAAATTATAAAAGTTGGATATTTTTAATGTACTCGTAAAGACGAATCAAACAAGATCACAAATGAATATATTTTCACTTATCTATTGAAAGAAAATTGCAATTAAATACCCATACATGAATAGTGTACAAACTTGAATATGATAGGGTGGAGTTGAAAAGAGGAAATATTTGATTATATTTGATCACTCAATCTAAAATACAGTCACTCTCCTTTACGACGGTCTCATCCCGTGCTTTTTTGCAAAATGTGGCCATTTTTTGGTCGAGTGACCACTTTTTTGTAAATAGTAATCACCTTGAAAAAAAATGTCATAAAAAATGGTCACTGTTTATCAAAAAGTGACATTTATCAAAAAGTGGTCAATGAGAACTGCTCGAAACATGCGACGGTCAATGAGAACTGCTCGAAACATGCGACGGTCTAAGAGAAGCATTTGCGTCTAAAATATGACTTTACTCAAACGGGGACAATAAACACGGAATAAAAGGAGCATTTAATCCCATGATGATGACATGAAGAGAACAATATTTGTTGATTGGCCACAGAAAAACAGGCTTTGTACAAGGAAACGAAATGAATCCTAAGTTTTGAACAACAATTGGTTTAAATCAAACACATATGATCATACACCGCTACAAGTAGCATCGTTGACCGATCAAAACAGAAGTAAGATTAAAAAGATTAATAAGATCATAGGAAATCATAGCAATTAAATTAATTATGATTATGATAGGATTATATCGAAGAACACATAATCGATTGCAATTGAAAGTCGGAAGATAAGCATCAAACATTAAGGAATGAAACAAGCATAATTCAAAGAAGATGATAGATAGATTACCTTAAGGATTTAAGTGTGCAAATGGTGATTTGGTATTTGATGTATGAAATTGAAGGAACATATAGAAAGGCAATGAACCAGGAGAAAACGGGATTTAAGGAGTCTCAACAGGTTTTTTTTGTTGCAAATGAGGGGCACGCCACCAAAATATAACGCAAATTCTAATTTTGGACCGACTATTTCCGTTTGGAATATAAGACGGGTTATGTTGACATTTTTTTGATAAAATGTAACCCTAACTTATGACAATCTGTTTTAAATAGCGCTCACTTCTAGCTGTAAAATGGTTATAAGATCTCGTTTTATTATTTTAAACTAAAATGGTTCGTCTGAATCAAGACCAGCTGAAAATCTAATTATTTGCTATTACACAAGCTACCCCAAATACGTCCACCCTAAAAATGGCGAGGATTTTTATAGGGGAAACTCCAAATGAGAAACATAGGTGGTAGTATTTATGGATTTTTAGAGGAGGAAACTCCAAATGAGAAACATAGGTGGTAGTATTTATGGCTGAGAAAAAATATACGATCCGGTTTTATTATATGTATACGATACAGTATCCAGTTTTAATTATACAAATTTTTGTAAATCCGATACGAATTTACGTATATCCGTTACGATTTTCTTGAAAACCGTATTATATATGTATCGGCAAAATTACAAAACGGATATACGGTTTAAAAAAAAAAAAAAAAAAAGAAAAGAAGAAGAGAAAACAAACACAATAAACGGCCGTCTAGTTGTACATAGAGTCATAACCCCCCGACTCTTTTACATGCTTAAACACAATCCTCTCCCTTTTTCCAGAGTAAACTTTTCTAACTATAAATCTACTCATAACCCATCTATCCTCTCCGTACTCACCTCTCATCAAACTTTCCACGGCGGCTACCATCTAAAGTTCCTCTGACAATTCCTTTGTTGAACCTGCCATGCTCAATTGTCGCAGCTTCGACCTGAAGCTCCTCCGACGATGATATTTCTCAGTTCATCCTCATTATTGTGACAACCCTCGCGATAGCGGAAATAAAACATAACAAGCATGCGATTTATATAGCGGAAAATACGGTGTTTTTAAAACTTTTTACATGCCAAGATAAAAATACGAGGAATGTCAAATAAATACAAACTAAAATAGAATATACTACAAAGAGACAAAGTCTCTCAAAATGTTATCAAATATCAAAGTTGTTTAGCAACTAGCTAAGAAACGTCTAGGGGTGAATCGTCAAGGCCAACGCCCGCTAGCTCACACCCGAACCCAAAACAACAAGCAAAATCCATCCAAGCAACCTGTTCATCCATGAAAACATGAACGCTACAGTCAGTGGGGAGTAACTCCGGGTTCTCCCAACCATATCACAAATAACATACTTAAACAAAAATACATAAGTAGAAGTATACATATATAAATATACATGTGAAGTACGAGAAGGATAAATAGGCATTTCAATATATAAAGATATAGGCGTGTGAAGTACAAAACCGTAATCATCAGATTATAGACAAACTCGGGGAAGACACCCTTAGGCAACTATATACTCCCTATGGCTTACATCTCACCGTTAGCGGCATATACTTGATAAGATAGAGACTCGACATATAAACCACGTCAATCATCTATTTCATGCAAGAGTCCAACTCAACGTTCACGAATAATTCAACTTACAAACAACCATCAAATCATAATCTCTCACGGTTAATGACACGTGTGACAACCCTCGCGAATGCGGAAATAAAACATACAAGCATGTGATTTAAATAGCGAAACTACGGTGTTTTTAAAACTTTTTACATGCCAATAGAAAATACGAGTAGTGTCAAATATTACAAACCAAATAAAAATACCACAAGAGACGTAGTCTCTCAAAGTGTTAACAAAAGACAAAGTTATTAGCATCTAGCTAAAGAACGTCTAGAGGTGTTTCATCCAGGGACAACGCCCGCTAGCTCACACCCGAACCCAAAATATCAAGCAAAATGCCATCCAATCAAGCAACCTGTTCATCCATGAAAAACATGAACGCCACAGTCAGTGGGGAGTAACTCCGGGTTCTCCCAGCCATATCACATTAAACGTACATAGAAGGAAATACAAAATAGAAATCATGCATATATAGATATACATGTGAGATACGATAAGGATAGATAGGCAATTCAATATATATAATGATAAGAGTATATGAAATACAAATCCGAATCCATCATGTTATACAAAGACTCGGGGAAGACACTCTTAGGCAACCGAATACGCTCACTAGGGCTTGCATCGCACCGTTAGCGGTATAAGTTTGATAAGATTGAGACTCGACAAACAAACCA
>JAIUZE010048190.1:0-34836 GCA_022085475.1 Heliosperma pusillum
GTCTCCAATAACGAGTCTCAACACTCCTGGACGGTAAAACACTTGAAATCATAAAACATGTCTAAAGCTTTTAATTCAAAAACTTCATAGTAAGAATAATAACTCTATTATCTATTCCTAAAATTTCTAACGAAAGCTTATAGTAATATATCTAAGAGTAATGATACTCGATAGAAGGAACTGAATATTCGAAAGAATAAATCGAATAGAAAGAAGAAAGAAAGAAGGAAAGAATAAAGAAGAACGAAGGGTGAACCCCAATACTATCTTCCCTCTATGAAAATTCTAATGGCGATAGTAACTCGACAATACTAACTGTACAAGTAAACTAGTCCTCAAGGGAGTGCAATATATCCTCAACATTTCAATCATCGGATTACTACCAAAATATTTCATAAGCATGCCACATCGAGTAGCAATTCCCAATTATTCCAATTCAATTAAAATCTTCTAAGGTCCATCGAAACTATTATTGGAAATCACCATCAAAATATTTATAATTAAGGGAACAAGACCGCTAACCACCACAAAGTAACGAACTTACGATGAAATCCTTTAATCCAACTTATTCCCAAAAATTTATTATCCAAATTATTTACCATAAACCTTCTCATCCTCAAAAGTTAAATCTCGAAACCTCAAAGAGATTAGTCACACAAAACTCGATTCACTTAACTTTTGCCAAACATCGGGCAATGCGACCGTAATCGATTTATCTATTTTTTTCCAAATTATTAATACATCGGTTTTCGCTTATGTCGATATTCCTCAAGTAGTCATCATATCCTAATTCCACAAAGTATTTATTCCTGTTAGGGTCCAACATTTAACAACAACAAATTCCCAAGTAACACTTAAAGAATTACTAAAATTCTTAACCACAACCACAACTATTATTAAGCTTATTTCGATCCTCAAAAAGATATTGCAACTTCAAGCTTTCATATTTTAAAACCACTAGGATAGTTTCTTCCTAAACTTATTCTCCATTTTCCATAATCATTTAAACACGAAACTAGCTCCATAGGATGGTTAGGTATCATATTCGAAACTTCTTATTTACTCCAAAATAGACATTTCATAAGCATGGTCTTCAAACCAATACTAACTTCTAATTCCAAAAGACTAAATTACCAATGAGTTAAGAAGTAATAGCCAACTCATTCGACTTTACACCTTCGAATATCATGAACTATTTACACACAAGTCATGACAAGCTTCAAGCATAAAAATCATTAAACAAACCTTACCATACTTTCCTCAAAAATACCCACTCTCACCACCATAGGGTGAAATTAGATCTATACCATTTCCTCAAATCACCAGTTCATTCTAACGAACACTAATATTCCACAAAATTCAAAGTTCTTCCGACTAAGAATAATATACCACAAACAAATGGGTATGACATCCATAAAAATGTTACAAGAGGAAGGTAAGGATACCAATGGTATAATGAAGGAACTATTAAGAGTAATTTCAAAGAGGTAAATAGGTTGGAGGAGAAAGAAGCACCTAGATAGAAGGAAGAGAGAAAAATACAATAAGGACGAGAGAATTCAAAGATGAAGAAGGAATTCACTTCCATTAAGCTTATAAATCTTCAAATCTTCGGTAGAGGATACTCCTTCTAGGTACACATATTCCACCCTAAGGCGTAATATCGCTCCTAGCAATCTGGCTAGCCACCCAAGCATAGCCTCCTTGGCAATTGTCTTCTTTATGCGGAGGGACCTAGTTGGCACTAACAACGATCTCTTCTACACGCGGTCCAACCGTCTTCATAAGAAACAAAACAAATTAAGTTACTCCTAACAATTAGCATAAACAATTAGACTACAACATAAATCATAATCTACCCATCCTACCATTCTATCTCACAAGTTTATTATTTTATTAAGGTCAAGTTATTTATACAAGGGTACACAAACGTGCGTCGGGAGCAAAATAGCTCTGATACCAACTGTGACACCCTCAAATTTGCGGAAAGAAAAAAAAATTATTTAAATACATAAAAGGTAATAAAACATAACGAAGGTGTCATAAAATAAAAAGGGTCATTACAAAACGGAAATAATATTCTACAAAAGAAATATACAAGACGGGAGACATATCTCCCGTATAAATACGGAAATAAAACGAGTGTATAATAATATACAATCTAAGAACCGAATATAGGTCCAAGGTAAATACTTCGCTCGCTAGCTCGTCAATGTACCCCAAATATGCATTCACCACTTGTTCGACCGCATTAAATATAAACACGGAAGCCACAGTCAGTGGGGAGTAACTCCGAGTCCTCCCAGCCACGAACTGTCGAGTTTAATGAAACATGAATAACATAAAAGCAATGTATATGGAAAATACAAAACTTAAACATATATGATATGCTTTTCATGTTATGAAACAGATAACTAACAAAAAACCTAGCATGTGAAAGCTATCATGTGAAACCGATAATAAACTATAACTCGAGGTAGGGAAGCTGGTATGCTAGCTCAGAGGTTCCTCTCAGAAACATGGCAGTGATACACTCAAACCCTAATCAACACGTAATCATGTGAATCAGTTAACAATCGGTAATCCAAACTCTATCCATCTTAGCCGGCTTGCATCTCACCTTCTAAAACTCATAGAATCATACAAACATGAAAGACCAATACTTCTACAAACAGGCATAAGTTCCTAGTACAGTCAATAGTCGACTTCTGTAACTCGAGGCTATACACAAGGTAGGAAAACATCCTAGTCCTAGACTGATCAGACCTAGCGACAACAGCTATTCCGTTCCCCGTCCCATGACATAACCGTCTATGAGAAACTCTACTAGGCGACCCCCTAAGCAGAGATGGCTAGTACTTAAGCTGGCTCCCTTCCCAAAGCGGAACTCTTAGGATGCCATGCCCCGACTTGGAGATAAGCCCCCCAGGCCGTGACACAAAAGCTATTAACCATGAACTATATAATCGTTAAAGATAGTACGGCCTATCGATGTCATGGTCCAAGCTACTCATTTAGAATTAGAATGGTCAAGACGCCATATACTCATAATTCTCTATGGGTACTTAGTCAACACGACACCAACCATATAATAAAACAGTCACGGGAAAAAACATCCTATCATGTGACTAATTGCATATCAATAATAATCAAATATCATATCGCCTCATATCTACTAAGGCTAATTCATAATTAAATAAAACCTCACTTGAAGACAAATCCCCGACCCGAGTCCCGCGACGGGTCATCAGTCAAATCGGGGCTGACTAGATCTTAGTTTGACCAAACCCGTTGGATCAAACCGGCTAGAAACAGAGTCTTTTCCACATAGACATAAAATCAACATATTCATTTCATGTTATTTTATTTAGACTTCTAACATGTGAATTATTATATCATACCCCAAAACCCGTTTGACTAAAAGGATATTAAATTAAACTACGTTCTCGTCTTATAATTTCTAACATGTGAGAAATAATAATTTAATGAAAAACCTTTTTAATTAAATATTTTACTTATTAATATTTCTCGCTTGCTAATTATTACAAAACGCGATAAAAATGACGATAACTCAAAAACCGTCACAAGTCCCAAAGTGGGACCCACGGCTGAGTTGGGCCGGACCCCACATGGGCCTGGATGGGCCCCACGGCCTGTTTTGGGCTAAAATGGCTGTTTTCATTTAAATTTCTAAAACCGTTTCTTAAAAATCCCCGCATGCTTTAACATATTTAAAACCCGTCAAAACAACAACATAACAATCAAACATCGACACAACCCAAAGACCAAAACCCGGACCCACCATGGACCAACCCAGACCGGGTCTGGACCGGCCTGGACCGGTCTGGTTTGGTCCGGTTTGGCTGCCACCCTACACGGTTCCCAACAACAACATCTACCAAAATATTTCCAACATGTTTTAATCATCAAACAACTATTTTAACAACCAATCTAACCATCATCATACAAAAATCATTATTATGAATAATCATCAAAATTCATCAAGAACACTAAACATATTAAAAATTTCCTAGACAACATAAAAATCATAACTTATTAAAAATCATCAAAATTTATCAAGAAAACTAAACATATTAAAAATTTCCTAGACAACATAAAAATCATAACTTATTAAAAATCATCAAAATTTATCAAGAACACCAAACATATTAAAATTTCCTAGCCAACATAAAAATCATAACTTAATAAAAATCATCAAAATTCATACAACATGATAAAAACCACTCCTTATCATATTACTACTAAAAATCCACCAATCATAAACACATGAACCAAAAACAAAGATGAACCAAAATCAAAAGAAACAAAACTAAAGGCTATGTTACTAACTAAGATCATAAATAACCATAACATGAACAAAAACTAAAGCTATGTGACATTTATTCGTCGAGTAAAACGGAATTGTTACCTTAGCTAGCAAAACAATTAGCACCAAAATAATAAGAAGTATATATATAATAAGAACCCTTCTACTAATCTTCACCCAAAATATACGAGTCTCCCAACTCGTCCTTAAAATCTTCCCCTATAAGAAATAACAAGGAAAACATTATTAGAATGAAAAATATGATTTTCCATAATTAAAGTGTTGAAAACGATTTTGTCGGAATTGAAATAAAACCGTACGTGAAGATGGGGAGCGAAGAGGAGAGTCTAGAAATATAAGTTAGGACGGATTTCATTAAGAAATGAAGATTTTATGAAGGTTTTGCTCAAGAACGATGAAGAACAATTGAAGAACACGAAGAACAAATGAAGAACGATGAAGAAAGTGATATTTAGATCTTAATTTGATTTGTTGAAAAATGAAAAGTTGTTAGTGAGTTATGTTGGGTGAGGGAGCCGTGTATTATAGAGGAAATATGGAGTCGGATTTTGAAATTGTTGTTACGGAATTAACTCGCGTTAAATAATTATATTACGGTAATTGATTAAATATGACGTTAATTAAATTAAATATCTAGATATTATGTTATATTAATGAAAAGAAATGAAAATATCAAGCCCTATGAGAGGACAAAGGAGACGTGAGAAATGAACACAAATCGGGTCTGTTTTTAAGCGATTGCGGAATTTAAGTTGAAAGACCGATAAAGTTACAAATATCTTAGATATTATTATTAGTTTAATCATATTAATTAAAAGATCTAACATGAGTGAAAAATAGGTGACATGGGGCGTGTGAAATGGAGAGGAATCGGGTCTGAGTTTGAGCGATTTGCGTAATTTAAACGGACGGATCGATAAAGCTACAAATATCTTAGATATTTGTATTAGTTTAATCGAAACAATTAAAATATCTCAAGTGAGTGGAAAACGATGACATGGGCGTGTGACTCATGCCAAAGTCGAGTTTCGATTTTGTTACGGGATTTACGATGAGTCGGGAATCGTTAAATGACGTTCGGTTAAAACCGTAAACCGTAAAAGTTATTCTTTAAATTCCGAATAACTTCAAAATAATTATATTAAATTATGATAAATCTTAATAAATCTAAATAAAAATAAATCAAAAATATTATTTTTTAAATAAAATTTCGGTCTTCAAACTTATGAAGCGAGTCGGGAAAAAGTCAACGGAAGTCAAAGTTGACTGAAAAGTCGAGAAAAGTCAAAGATGACTTAAAAGTCAAGAAAAGTTTAGGACGACTTGAAAGTCAAGAAAAGTCAATGACGACTTTTAAAATCAAGAAAAGTCAAAGACGACTTAAAAGTCAAGAAGACAAAGACGACAAAAACGTCTTTTCATGAAATCTCTCAAAAATTCCAATTACGAACGCGGAATTTCAAAATAAGACTCGGAACAAAAATTCCTATTTTAAAAACTTAAGTTCTACTGAAAAGTGTTAGTAAATATTTTTACTAGAAAAATCGGGTACTTTTCGGGTTGTTACAATCCATTTAACCCACGCACAAGTAAGTTAAAGACACAACAAGACTCAAGCCACTACTAGGAGTTTTGTAATTGAACAAAGTTCAGTTTTTAATCATTCATCAAATCTCAGTTCTTTAGGTTACAATGCAGGCCTTATATAGGCAATTACAGTAGATCTCTACCCTTGACATTAAACATAATCTAAGGGCTGAAACAGCCTTACAAATACTGATAAATAACATACAAAATTCAGCTAATAAGGACGAGCAAAACAGAAAAGCAAGACTGAAAAGTGTTCTTGTTCCTTTCCTGAAATGGTAATGTTGCTCAATTTCATGGGGAGCCTTTGTCTGGCTTATTGCTGCTGGTCTTGGGGGTTGAGAGTGTTAGTATGGTAGTGATGATTAGAGTTGTCATGTAATGTCACAATCACCAAGTGAATTGTGGACATAAAATAGAACAAAATCATGCCCTTTGCACATGCACAAACCGGTGCACATATGTCCATTATAGACCATTTTGATTTTTGATATTTGTCCCACAAATACTTATTAATCATATGCTTAATTATCTTGTATAATTAAGTGTTAATTTGATCATATAATAATTATATGACTTAAATTAATAATCAATATACACTCAACTTTTAAGTGATATTTAACCATTATATCAATATATAATGGGTCACACAATGTCCAGTTAATTTATTTTACAACTCTTTGTAAATATAATTAACTAATTAACTCTAACTCAAAATATATGCATAACCTCAACTAATTTAATGAATTAACGATTGATCATTAAATTAAATCTTATTTAATCGTATTAAAATAAGACGTAAAATTTATTCAGTCAGTTTTCGTAAAATTGACTAATAAACTTAACTGGAATGAGTTCGCAACTCAATTTCCAGTAAATAACTCTCGTAACTTAACGTACATATCAAATATATGTAATGCTCTAATTAAACTGTATCGTATACAAATAATTAGTATTCTATTTGGGTCTCATCCTATAGGTGTGACTCCTCTAATTAGTTCATTAAATTATATTAACTTAATGATTTAGGATCTAGTTCTCATGCATGCAAATATAAAAGCATAAATATAAAGATAAGATGAAATTTCCTTACAAAGGAAATTTTCGGCCAATATGGGGCACAATAAGAACTCCTTCTTATTGTTCTTGAGAATGTATTTAGTGGATGATCCTCCATAAAATAACCTCCAAAGTAGAAGGTCTCCTTCTTGTTGCACCCAAGATTAAACTCAAATAATCTTAACTTATTATTAACTAGATAATAAGTGAAGACATAATACTACTAATATTAGTATATTACTACACTAGTAATATGTAGATAATATTAGTGTGTATGAGAGTTGTAGAGAGAGTAGAGGTTTTTAGAGAGATATGAAAATAAACACCAAAAATGAAGTGCACAAAAATGAACAACATTTGCCCTTTTTGAAGGCACTAGGCTGGCACCCAGAACCACACGTGGCCTCTAATTTTGATAATTTATTCTCATGCAAAATATGTAGAGTGTTAGTATGGTAGTGATGATTAGAGTTGTCATGTAATGTCACAATCACCAAGTGAATTGTGGACATAAAATAGAACAATAATCATGCCCTTTGCACATGCACAAACCGGTGCACATATGTCCATTATGGACCATTTTGATTTTTGATATTTGTCCCACAAATACTTATTAATCATATGCTTAATTATCTTGTATAATTAAGTGTTAATTTGATCATATAATAATTATAGACAAATTAAAATCAATTCACACTCAACTTTTAAGTGATTTACATTATATCAATATATAATGGTTCACACAATGTCCAGTTTAATTATTTACAACTCTTTGTAAATATAAGAAGCTAATTAACGCTAACTCAAAATATATCAAACCTCAACTAATTTAAAATGATTAACGATTGATCATTAAATTACATCTTTTTAATCCGATTAAAAATAAGACGGTAAAATTATCATCAGTTTTCGTAAATTGACTATAAACTTAACGGAATGAGTCGCAACTCATTCCAGTAAATAACAACTCTCGTAACTAAACGTACATATCAAATATATGTAATGCTCTAATTAAACTGTATCGTATACAAATAATTAGTATTCTATTTGGGTCTCATCCTATAGGTGTGACCTAAAGGGATCAGTTGATTACCGCCGTCATACGAGAATAACGTCAAACTCTAGTCAGCCAAGCGTTACCGACTTACGTTAATCAACTGACGTGGAATATCAAAATATACTAATCATGCCACGTATATTCCAAATGAGATTTATTATATAAATGCACTATTGTGGAGGACACTTACTCCAACAATCTCCCACTTGACAGATACAAGTTGTGCATGTAGCGATACTATTGTGGAGGACTCCTACTCCAACAATATCTCCCACTTGTCTCGACAAGTTGTGTGCTACCGATTCTCTTGTCTCTTTTGCGTCACATCCTCCCACTCATCGCAAGGTGTCTTACACGTCGCACTTGCGATTGAAAATTTATAAATAGATTGGTTTTCTCGATCTGGGAGAGTAACTGTCTGACCGGAAAATCTATCAGAGATCTATTCCGAGCGTGGCCACGCATTTCCCGTTACTACTCCTCGAGTGGCCTGAAGATGTTAATACCCAACGTGGGTGGACAATTTCTGTTGACCCATCTTACACTGTATGATGCAGATCACCATGACCCAGAAGATGTCCATCGGCCTCCTTTCACGGCACGATCTAGGACAAAACAAAAGTCAATCGGAAACTACACCGACTCCACAGTCTGCCTATGTAATCGACCAGTCATCTCCATTACCCCATGGTGCTGAACCAACCATCGATCGAGTTACAATCTAGTCACTTCGAGACGTCACCTGAAATGAGTGACTAGGGACAAAACACTAAGTTCATCCTGTTCACTTGAATTGGGTTTCTTTCAACCATTTCGGATAAACAAAGTATTTGGCAAAATTGATATGTTATCAATAATTTCATATCTCATAATCTCTAGCAATTCAGGTTCATATTTCAATCCCATTGAAATGACATGACTATCATGTTCAGCCTGCAAAAGGCATGGCTAATGAATTAGCAATACTTGCATCTTTCCCATCTTTTTGATGTTATTTCTCTTTGTCTACGTAATCTCATAGTACATAAAACTTTCTGAGTACGTGTCTAGGTTTGAATCTAGACTTAGGACTCTTGGCCTAAAGGTAGCTCCCACTAATTTACCAGTATCATGGGATATGATATACAACTATAGGAACTACTTCTAGTCCCTCCAATACTGTCGAATTCAAGCTACTTTCATATGCATCATCATATGATGCAATGTACTCTATTTCCGTTGTGAAATCCGCAATGATAAACGGCCTACTTGACATTTATATTTGAAAATGTCACTCCTACTTGGAACCTTTCAAATAGTGTTTTCTGCTTGGAAGTCTTCCAACAGACAAATCTTCTATAAAACACAGCCAGTTCGTGATTTCAAACCACTTACACACAACTCACTGTAAACTCCAAACACATGGAACATATCTTTAGTCCTTCACAAGTACTTAAGAATGTTCTTTATGGCTATCAAGTGACTCTCACTTGGATTTTATTGCAAATGATTCGTCATACTCAAAGCATGCAAAATATCGGATTGAGTATACATCACAGCGTTTATAATTGATCCCGTAGCGTTTATCAATATAAGAATTTTGACTTAATGCTAATATCCTTTTATATTTATCTTCATAAATCCAGATATCTAAAAGATGTATTCTACTTCTCTAAAAATCTTCCATCATCTAAAATGATCAAGATGTCTCCACATATAAGACTGATGAAAACCATATTACTCCCACTAAACTTCATGTATCAACATAATTCCTCGAGATATCGAGAAATATTTTATGACATGATTGACACACTAATTCCAACTCTTTAGTGCTTACTTAAGACATCCTCTTAAGCTTTCAAATTAACTTAGGATAATTAGGATCTACGAACCCACAGGTGAATATAAAATATACTACCTCTTCTAGAATCTTATTCAAGAAGGTGGTTCTTTGAGATCCAGTTGACATCATACTATTATGATATGCTGTAATCGCTAAGTATATTCAAATGGATCGAAGAATTAAGGTTGGTGCAAAACTCTTTGCCTACCAATTTATCTTTGAAAACATTTTAATGTTCATCCATGCAAATTTCGATCTTTAAAAATCAATTTACATTGAAGAGGTCATACTTCTTCAATTAAAATTTACCAGGTCACATACCTGACCATCATGCATGGAGTCCATTAGGAATCACATGACTCTAAGCCATAGCAAGAAGTTAGGACAAGAAACAGTCTTTTATAAGTCACATATTCGAATTCATCACTATTAAGGAGTGATAAAATTCCACCTGACTTCTTAGGTTCCGAAGAAACAACTACTGAACACTTTGTTCCGGACCGTACCATAAGCTCAGTTTGTGGCTCTATAAACATTTTCTCCCACTCTGTCTTATCAAGAAATAATCGTATTTTTTATTGAAAGACAACATTACGAGTCACAAACGCTTTGTTCTCGTTGTTAACGTAGGATTATTGAGCACTTGTTTCATACGGATAATTTACAAATTAGGTACGCTACCCACCCATATCGTATTTAATATGGTGGGCAAAGAAATAGCAGACAAAAATATTAAGATGCCAAGGTTAGTCAAATGGCTCATTTTGACTTGACAAAGACAAAACCATATCGTATAA
This sequence comes from Heliosperma pusillum, assembly GCA_022085475.1. NCBI lineage: Eukaryota > Viridiplantae > Streptophyta > Magnoliopsida > Caryophyllales > Caryophyllaceae > Heliosperma > Heliosperma pusillum. The sequence continues at coordinate 10,671 of JAIUZE010048190.1, forward strand.
GATTCTGTTTCTCTATTTAACAACGCTTTATCTCATAGTGTGTGTTAGAGAAGTTAACTCGTGAAACTATTTCACACTACTTTTGGTGAAAATCAAAGTCAATACTTAGATATTTCTTGTTACGATTTGGTCGTAAGTCCACTATCTAATATTCTTGGTGGTTAACTACTTCACATTAAAGATCTTTGTACTTTTCAAAGATTTCTCTTGGCACCTCATTAAGTAGAATCAAACACAATATCTACTTAAGTCGTCGGTAAATAAAGTGAAGTAGTCATCACCATCTGTGGTTGTGCATGTTATTGGACAACACATATTCTTATGTAATATGGCCAGTAACTCATTGGTTCGATTTTCTTTTCAATAAAAAGGGCACGAATCATCTTGCCTTGAATACAAGATTCGCACACACACCATAAGATTCAAAATCAAATGTTTTAGGGATACTAGTCAATACTAGGCTTTTAATGTGCTACACAATCCAGAATTAAGATTAGATTAGGGTCACCAATTTTGAGCCTTTTACAATCTATATGACAAGTAATTACTAGTTTAGGTCAAGAATATAATTACCTTTGATTGGTATGGGATAACCATTGACCAAGTATAGGCATAAAAAGATACAACGCTTGTTCTATTCACAAAAGTGAAACACTTGTGTCGTACACTAAAGTGGATACTATATTCTTTATTTAGAGGTGATGTACATAACAACGTTTATTAAAGTACACCTCTAAACCCAAAACTAGATTGATCACATTATAACTTTTATATGTCTCTATAAAAATAAAACTACAATAGTTATATTTCCCTTGTACGTCGACATTTAATCATGGTTAGTCGTCGTACGATTTATTATATGCATTGAATACATTGATGAAAACCATAATGGGTATGTAATACCCAAAAATTGCATTTAGCAAAATAAATGTCGATCATATAGATATTATGGGTGAAAATAGTACACCCAATTTCTAACTCTTTAGAAAACTTGGGGCAGATTCTTTTCTTGTGTCCTACACTGTAGAATCGTTAAAAGTTGGGTTCGACACCTTGCTTGGGTTTTGACTTTGCTATTCAAAATAGTCTTGCCTTTTTCCCTTGCCTCGTGCCAAACTCCTGCCAACCTACTCTTGAACCTCGTCTTAACAATTAAGAATATAAACATCATTATTAGTGCTCCCACTCACTTTCATGAATCTCTACTTAGACAAGTTTATTAGAATTATTGTGAAGACTATTCTTCATTTCATTCATGGTTTTTCCTTCAAAAGGATAAACCGTTCATGAAGTGACTACGGTATTTGGTTATTCACGATTCTAAATAAATCGATTAACCTAGTCGCCCCAACTGATTTGACCCCTTTTGAGGTAAGCCTCGATAAGGAGCATACTGACGACATACCAAAATACAAATATTTTCTTTGGAGCAAAAATTGATGTACCATTGTTATAAGAAGACGTCACTAAAAATCAAAACGTTTTTGACTAAGTGTGACTTATTCATATACTCTTCATAAGAGACATTTGCAATGGTGAATATGAGATCAAAAGAAAAAAAAACATTTTGTCATTAGCTACGGTTGTTTAAATGGAAATTGCAATCAAAATGCTACCGTATAAAATAATGGAAACTCCTTTCCACGATTGAACGGATTTACAAGTTCGTAGAAGGATAAATATTTGTCATTGCGCGAATAAATATGAACGGAAAATAAACATTCATTGCTTATATATAATTTACTTGTAAAACAATTTTAAACAAGTCACTCATATAATGACCCCTCACGAAATTATATAAGTGATTCCAAGACCCATCATTAGACAAAAATAGTCATCGTATGCTACCTTTATCTAAAAAAAAATGGTAAGTCAATACTTGACTAATTCTACCCTTAGAACTCTTGGTTGACGGATTTAAACTAAATTCATCTTCTAGTTCCAAGATAACGCTTATCTCGTTGAGTCCAATCCAATTTTGGCTTGTGATCGCATCACCCTACTTACTCGAGATAAAAAGGGACCCACGATCGTGGTAGCCCTAATGAACACGGGGTTCATAGGTGCTTCAATTGGTAAGGCTAAATCTCAATTTTGTAAGTTATGTGAGAGGTCTTGTCAATTTAGTTATTAATTCCCTATAAGCCAACTAAGTCGGTGAATTTGAATAACTTTGAATTGACAATCGAGAAATAAAAATGCATGTTGGCGATTTTGGCATGAGCGGAAAACATAAAGCAAGCAAATAATAAATCCTTGTATGGCCACCTAGCTAATCTAATTAACTAGAAGATTACAAAATCGGAAACCAACTCCTTGGCCCCTTGCCTCTTTACGGTACATGCTCCATAAAGGCACCGTCTTTTCGAACACCGACTTCGGGAATCTTCGTCTTCATAATAATTAATTACAAAAGATACAAATAAAATTCCTATTATACATTTGATCTAGAAATGATATTAAATTATTACAAACGGCGATACGAGATCGCAAATAAAATTACAACCGAATTGGTTTCCCTTACATTATGGGTAATACCGATTAAAATAATCTAGGCCATACTAGGTACAACTTGCATTAAAAATTAAATAAATGACATTCATTCATTCAACAGTAACTACATAAATAAAAATGCTGTAAAAATCATACCAAAATCGCCCTTAACACTTATCATGCTCATTCAAGCTCGGTTTTATGGATTTTATCGATTTTTAACCATTAAAAATCACTAATCAACACTTAAATCGTATTTAAGCTCAAACTAATTATCTAAACTGATTTAGAACTCAAAATTAGTCCCCAATAATTTTGTTTAAATTTAATTAGTTCGAATTGATCGTATTTTCTAAATATAGAGGTTTAATCATAACATTTATGAAATAAACCCAAAATAAAATATAAAACTCATAAAAATTTGAAACCAAAATTTTTTTACATTCTGGAACATTTCCAGGAACTCTAAAACCAGAAAAAATTTGCCCAAAAAATTTGAATTAATTTTATGAACAAATAAATTTGTATTCAACGGTTTTATCAAATAAAAACCATTAAATATAGTAAAATAGTGAAAAAAATTACAAACTTTCAACACGATGATATAAATACGATTATAAAATGTACAAAAAAATTTCAAGACTAGAAAAAGATGTTTCAATTTTATGAACATAATAATCTCACTTTATTGACTTTTATCTCATAAAAATTAATAGTCATGAAAAACTTAATTAAAAGTCACGACATTTTACATACAGTATGTACAACATGCATGTGAGGTCATATAAAACATTCATGGCCAGAATCAACATGCAACTATTTTTAGTTAACTTTTAACATAAAACATGCATATTAACATGATTTAAAGCCCATAAATCAAAATAAATAGCAAATCAATCCCTAAAATCACCGAATTTGACCACAACCATTTTGAGGTCAGTAGGTATGCATGCAAATCAAAAATTTCGTGCAAACCAATTTTTAACACAAATTTTCAATTTTACCCAAGTTATCGTATAACTTGATTTTAATGCTTAAAATCAACATGCATGTAACAATTGAGCTCTGATACCACATGATAGTCCTAAACCTCTAACTAGACTCCTCTAATTAGTTCATTAAATTACATTAGCTTAATGATTTAGGAACTAGTTATCACGCATGCAAATATAAAAGCATAAATATAAAGATAAGATGAAATTTTCTTACAATGGAAATTTTCGCCCAATATGGGGCACAATAAGAACTCCTTCTTATTGTTCTTGAGCATGTATTTAGTGGATGATCCTCCATAAAATAACCTCCAAAGTTTAAAGTCTCCTTCTTGTTGCACCCAAGATTAAACCCAAATAATCTTAACTTATTATTAACTAGATAATAAGTGAAGACATAATACTACTAATATTAGTATATTACTACACTAATAATATGTAGATAATATTAGAGTGTATGAAAGTTCTAGAGAGAGTAGGTGTTTTTAGAGAGATATGAGAATAAACACCAAAAATGAAGTGCACAAAAATGAACAACATTTGATAGCCATAAAGAACATCCTTAGTACTTGCGAAGGACTAAAAGATATGTTCCATGTGTTTGGAGTTTAAAATGAGTTGCGTGTAAGGGTTACACAGACTTCAGTTTCCAAACTGATCAAAGTAATTTGAAATCACGAGTTGGCTGTGTTTTATAGAAGATTTATCTGTTGGAAGAGTTCCAAGCAGAAAATACTATTGGAAAGGTTCCAAGTAGGAGTGACATTTTCAAATACAATGTCATGTATCCGCTAGAAGTGTTCCAGGCAGTTTATCATTGCGGATTTAACAACGGAAATGGAGTACATTGCGTCATATGATGATGCATATGAAGTAGCTTGGATTCGACAGTATTGAAGGGACTAGAAATAGTTCATATAGCTGTATATCGTATCCCATTATACTGGTAAAATAGTGGGAGCTACCTTTAGGCCAAGAGTCCTAAGTCTAGATTCAAATCTAGACACGTACTCAGAAAGTTTTATGTAATATGAGATTACGTAGACAAAGAGAAATAGCAATCAGAACGATGGGAAAGATGCAAGTATTGCTAATCCATTAGCCATGCTTTTTGCAGGCTGAACATGATAGTCATGTCTTTTCAATGGGGATTGAAATATGTACCTGAATGGCTAAAGATTATAAGATATGAAATTATTGATAGCGTATCAATTTTTCCAAATATTTGATGATCGCATTCATTGTTAGAGTTTCATTAAAAACTCCTTTATTTTGTTTGACTAAATTTTAATACTTTGTTTATCCGAATTGGTTGAAAGAAAGGTTGAACCCAATTCAAGTGAACAGGACGAACTTAGTATTTTGTCCCTAGTCACTCAATGAGGTGACGTCTCGAAATGACTAGATTGTAAGTCGATCGATGGTTGGTTCAGCACCATGGGGTCATGGAGATGACTGGTCGTTTACATAGACAGACTGTATGACACTCTGTCGGACAGTGACATTGTAGAGACCCTTAAATCAGTTATTTGATGCCTGGTCGTGGCAGGGTCTTCTATCTTATTCCTATAAGTCGATTCTTTTGACTGGCGACCGTCTATCTGAGTCGGTGCAGTTTCCGATTGGTTTTTGGTTTGATGTTCTAGGTCGTGCCGTAAAAGGAGGCCGATGGACTTCTTCTGGATCATGGTGATCTGCATCATACAGATAGATGGATCAACAGGATTGTCCACCCCCGTTTGGGTAAAAACTCTTTAGGCCACTCGAGGAGGAAGTTACTGTACACCGTGGCCACGCTCGGAAAGAGATCTATGGTAGAATTTTCCGTCAACGTTACTCCTCCCAATCGAGAAAACACTCTAGCATATTTTTCAATCGCAAGTGCGACTGGAAACCCTTGCGTTGAGTGGGAGGATTGATAAACGGACAGAGAATTGGGGACGCACACTTGTGTCAGACAAGTGGGAGATTGTTGGAGTAGGTGTCCTCCACAATAGTGCGCCACATAATAAATCTTATTATGGAATAAAATTGGGATATTTATTGACTATATATATGATTAGTCAGTTGATTAACGTAAATCAATAACGGTTGGCTGACTAGAGTTTGACGTTATTGTCGTTTGACGGCGGTGATCAACTGATCCCTTTCGGTCACACCTAAAGGATGAAATCCAAATAGTAACTAAGTATTTGTATACGATACAGTTAATTAGTACATTACATATATTCGATATGTCCGAGAGTTAATTGTTAGAAATTGAGTTAAGAACTCAAATTCGATTAAGCTTATTTTTCAATTATGCGATAATTGACTAATAAATTTATATCTTATTTTAATACGATTAAATAAGATTTAACTTAGTAATTAATCGTTAAATTACTAAATTAGTTGAGGTTTTGAGATAGAGGTAATTAGTTAATTATCTTTACAAGGAGTTGTAAAATAAATTAACTAAGCATTGTGGGACCCATTATATATTGATATAATGGTAAAATATTACTTAAAATGTTAAGTACATATTATTTATTTAATTGAGTCATATAATTTTTATATGATCAAATTAACACTTAATTATACAAGATAATTAACCATATGATCAATAAGTATTTGTGAGACAAATATCAAAAATCAAAATGGACCAAACTAGGCCATAATGAACCGGTTTTGGTAGTAGTTACATGGTGATGATTTTGTTCTTATTTTTTACTCTTTAGTTACTTTTTGAAAGTGACATAACAAGTAGTAAACAATCATCATCCTTTCTACAACACTACACTCAAATGCATGTGATAAAATTGAACAAATAATAGTCCAATTGTGGACTAAAATATCCGGCCAAATGGCCTTAAAATGAGCATTGTGTTCATTTTTCTAATGACTTGATTTTTGTTCAATTGTCATACTTCTTTCTAAAATCCTTCTTCTCACTAAAACTCTCATATACTAATATTTACTAAGTATTACTAGTGTAGTAATATAGTCATAATATTAGTAGTATTATATCTATCTTATTATCTAGTTAATAATAAGGGTAGATTATTTGGTGTCATCTTGGTGCAACTTGAAGGAGGTCTTCTTGTTTGGAGATTTCTTGTGTTCATCCATATTTATAGCTCAAGAACAACAAGAAGGAGTTCTTGTTGTGCCCATATAATTTCCATATCAATGTGAGGAAATTTCTTCTTTTATATAAATGTCTTTATATTTGCATGCATGTTACATAGATCATCATAAACTAAATTAATAAGTTTTAGTAATTAATAGAGGAGTCTAATTAAGGTCTATGGACTTTCATAAAACTACTCGATCGAGAGATTTGTGTTACTCGATCGAGTGAATCCGAAAGCAAGTTACTCGATCGAGAGGTTGTTGATGCTCGATCGAGTAATTTAGATGAACAAGTGGTCGATCGAGAGAACCAAGCTGCTCGATCGAATAAGGTGACCGAGGAAACTGATCGATCGAGCAATTTAAGCTCGGATAATCTTCGATCGAGTGACTTAGATACTCGATCGATGGGTTTTCATGAGCGAGAAGCTCGTTCGAAGGGGTTAAGCAAGCGGATGATCAACAATGCAATTGTCAAGGATATGCAACGTGGTAATCCTGACATTCCAGTTCCGTTTCCTGGTCGATTGAAGAAAGCTAAGGTCGAAAAGGAATTTGTTCGGTTCGCTGACATTGTACGCAATCTCAAGGTGAACGTTCCTTTTGCAGACCTCCTATTAAAGGTACCCTCTTACCTAAAATTTATGCGTGAAATTCTTTTGCGTAAGAGGTCCGTAGACACTATAGAGACTGTAGCGTTGACTGAGGAATGCTCTGCGTTCCTCCAGAACAAATGCCCCCCTAAGCTGTCTGACCCAGGTAGTTTTTCTATACCATGTCATATAGGCACCTATCTCATAGACAACGCGTTATGTGACCTAGGAGCTAGTGTTAGCGTCTTACCTTTGTCTTTAGCCAAACGGTTAGGCTTTACCAAGCTTCAGTGTACAAACATGACGGTACAGATGGCAGATAGGACCTTGTCTCGACCCTTAGGAATCATAGAGGATGTTCCTGTGCAAATAGGAAAATTCTTTATCCCGGTCGATTTCATAGTTTTGGATATACCTGAGGATTCTCACACTCCCATCATTTTGGGAAGACCGTTCTTGCATACTGCGCAAGCGGTTATTGATGTTGGGTTACAGACTCTGACTTTTCAAATAGGTGGGGAGAATTTAGTATTCACGCAGTCTCATGTTAGTAAGGGTCCTATGCTTGTGTCACCATGCTACGCACTTCCTTTATCTGATATCGCACCTGATTTATTCACGCATGACAAAGCTTCGGTTCCTATCGAGCCTATAGCTCCTATCTGTGATATCCCCATTGCTACCGTAACACTTCCGCCCCAGCACGGGAGCGAATTGGAGGAATATGCTGTTGTGTGTTCCATTACAGGTAGTAAATCAGTGGCATTGGAGCTGGAAAAGGAAAAGCCAGGTTCGCGTGACGACGTAAAGAAGAAGAAGTCCAAGAAGGACAAAGGAGCTCGCATGTACGCAAGTGATTCCGAAGTGGAGCTAGACTCCAAGAACCCAACGTACGTGTGGAGGAAGAAGACGGAACTTACCGCAGCTGAGGGTACTTCCGCAAGTCAAAGGCCACACGGTGGCCTTCTCATGAAACTATTTGGTTGGTAGCCGGGTTTGCAACCCCGTGCAACTTGTAAAAACAATTTATTGCGTTTTCAATTAGACATTTAGACTATCGCGTGATAATCCGTAGTTTAGATAGACAATTTATATTTCTTATTGGACAATTTTTGGTATTTTCTGGTTTTTGGTTGGCATCGTTTTGCAGGAACGGAAGCGGAATTCGACTGTTCAAAGTCGTGGGCTGTGCAATTATGAAGTGCTCGATCGAGTAAAGCAAGCCACTCGATCGAGCTGTTTTACCTGGAAAAGTTGCTCGATCGAGTAGAATTTCTACTCGATCGACCCACAGTTTGATGCTGGTTTGGGGAAGCCTCTGTTTTGTGAGTTGTTTCTGTTCCTTTAGTTTTTTCCATTCTTTATATATTTCATTCCTTAGGAGCATGAATTAGGTTGTTTTTCCCTTTCCCGTCTATGCTGTTGTGCTTTAGCCAATGAGGACATTGTCTGTTTTGGTTTGGGGAAGTGTTTTACATCCTTTTGCGTCTGCATTTGCATTTGTATTGCATTCACGTTTACAATTCATGTTAATTAGAAAAAATTTGAAAAAATCAAAAATATCACGTTTATTTTTGCATTTAGTTGAGTCGGATTGGAGTCTTGTTCATGATGAAATCGCACTACAAGTTTATTTTCTACTATTCTTTGCACCTTTCTTGATTTACGTAGTAAAATCGAAATAGTGATTTATGAATTTTGTTTTGGAATTTGAATTTGATTATTAGACTTAACTCGACCTTTTGGCAAACTACTTATATATTCTGAGATTTAGAGCCTATAACTGGTGACATCCACGACCAGTTCATCTAGGAATGAGAGTAGTTACTCCCCACATCTCGTGTCATTTGCTTGTATATGAATTTTGATTTCTTATTGCCTGCACGCATTGGGTTTGTGGTCGGTATTACGTGTTTTGAGAATATTTGCATCTCCCTTTTCCTCATTTTACCCCATTAACTCCACATAAAGCCATATCTGCCTGTTGCCCTTAACTACATTCCAAACTAAGCCTACCTTTGCCGAGCTAGTTTAGTAGTCGAGGTATATTCTACCGTTGTGTCAGTTTTGGCTCGTTTTTATTGATTGGAGTGGGTTTCTTGTGAGAAAAAGTAGAGAAGTGTTAGTTGTGCCTCGAACGAGCAGTTTGTTTAGCTCGATCGAGCAGTTTCTGTGCTTTATTGCCTCGATCGAGTGACTTAATACACTCGATCGAGAGGTTTGTTTTCCTCAGTCAGCCAAAGAAAAAGAAAAAGAAAGAAAAAGAAAAAGAAAAGAAAAAGAAAGAAAAAATGAAAAAAATATATATTGGAAAGAATAATTGGCTGAAGTTGTGTTGTTTACACCTCCTGTGCTTATCATTATTTTGTCGAGGTGTTTTATGGGATTTGTGTTGTTTATGCCTATATTTGTTAAGGCATCGAGCTTAATTTTGATAGTTGGAAGAATGGAACGAGTTCTATTCTGGTCTAGTTAGGAACTAGCTTGGCTATTTACCCTCACATTTCCATTAATTATTTTGCCCCTTCTTACCAATTAGCCTCACATATCCATATCTTTGCAATTGTTCGGCGCGTGATTGTCCTTGAACGGTGGTTATGCGTGTGTACGGTGCTTGAATCATCTTTCATATTAGTTAGCAATGCATGTTGTGTCGGTCGTAGTCTAGGTGAGTGACTATATTTTCTTCTCTCTCTCATACATATTTACTTACCATTTGCTTGTTGAGAGAAGAGTGACCCGTGAGAGTCCGAATTTGGTTGAGTTTTGCAAGGTTGAAAGTCTAATTTATTTCCAAGATTGTATGAATTCGTTCACTTTCGCATTAAGCTTTGTAATGATTGATCGAGTGCATTAAACTGTTTAACATTGACTTGTAGCTAGCTCTGAGACTTGCTCCATTCCCCTAGGTTTATTTTGTTCCATTTAGTTGCATTTAGTTGCTTGAGGACAAGCAAAGGTTTGGTTTGGGGAAGTTTGATGCGTGTATTTTATATAGACTTTTTAGTCCATTTATGCACGCATTTCTATGTCGTTTGGGTGATATTATATCACCATATGCCTCTATTTGGCTACTTTGTACTTTCATTACTATTTTGTAGGTACAAGCTGTGTAGTAGCAGCAACCGAGCCAAAGCAGTCCATTTTGCATGCATTTAGGGGAATGGGAAGATCGGGACAGGAACTCTTGCATGGGAAAGCGTGAAACCGTTCATAATCAAGCCCAAGTCATGACTCACACCACATACTATGCCAGAAGACCTCGATCGAGGAGCTTGCCATTCGATCGAGGTGAGTTGAAGCCAGAAGTGCTCGATCGAGCTACCTCCTTTGCTCGATCGAGTAGAAGCCGCTTACCAGTTGGTCGATCGAGTAGATCAAGTGCTCGATCGACTGATTTCCATGAATAAAAGCCTCGATCGAGTGGTTATTTCCCTCGATCGAGTAGATTCTATTACGGGCTTTAAGTCCATTAGGTTAATTAGGTTAAGAGTCGTGTTAGACACTATATATGACTCTTATTTACGTCATTAGTGAGGGAAAAAAAAATATGATTCATTTTTAATCAGACAGTAATTAGCATTAATTTTCCATTAGTTTCTGAACTTTACCTTTGGTTTGCATTCAGGTTTATCGACGTAGGATTTGTTCTTTACGCCGGATTTGCTAAGATTGTAAACTTCTTCTTTTCTCTTTTACTCTTAATCTTTAGTCTTAATTATTGTTTATCTTCCTAATTACTGCTACGTTATTATCTATGCTTGTTGATTACGATTTTATTTTGTCTTTCGTCCTATGTTTAATCGTCTTTGTTAGCATAGTTAATAACATGAGTAGCTAATTCTCTTGTATGTTGGGATGAGGGAAACTGTAGTGGAGGCATGTTAGGATGGATTAGTTTAGTTAGTCTTGAATTTGAGAATCAGTCTAAGCAATTTAATTGAGGTTTAGTCGAATGAGTATACGCAGGAGGCTAGGCTAGATAGTTAACCCCAACCTGGATCGAGAGATTGGAAGGGAAGACTTGCTTAGAATTGATAGGTGACTCCTAAGAGGACGAGAGTTAATTAGGAAAATCGCTAGGGTGGTTTGAGACCGAGAGGAGAAAACCATTGCCCTTCTCATTGATAGATTGACTGACTTAGTTGACCCATAGATGCTGATACTACAGTAGACCGAATCCTAGCATATTTCTCTCTTATCTGATTTATTCTTTATTTATTTCTATCTTTTACTTCTCTTTCCTTTAATGTCTTTTAGTTTAGCTAAAACCAATTTTCAAAACCCCTAGTTTGTTACTCGCAGATTTAGATTTCAGTTAATTAGTTTCCTCCCTGTGGAGATCGACCCTACTTCCGCTATCTTCTTAGTTAGTAGACTTAGGTTTATTTTTGGTGTATAACGACCGCATCAAAAGGCATAAATAAACATAAGATGAAATTTTCTTACATTGAGAAATTTTGGTATTAATAATGGGCACAATAAGAAACTCCTTTTCTTATTGATCTTGAGCTAAAACAAAGAGGATGATCTCCTTTGAATGAACATTCAATGTAGAAAGTCTCCTTCCAATATGCACCCAAGACTAAACCCAAACTTTCACTATAATTTTCGACTAGAAAATATAGGGACAAGTAGTAACTAATATTAGATTTATTACTACTCTAGTAATATAAGAATATTACTTAATTAGAGAGTTTTAGAGAGAAGTTGGAGAAAATAGCAAAAACAAGTGGAAAAATGAGCAAATGAAATGAACAACCAACACGTCCATATATAGGCCATATGGCCGGTCATGTTGCTCATTTTGAGCCAATATTTTGCTTATTTTAATCCCATGCAAAATGGTAGAGTGTAAGATAGTATATGATCATGTTCGTGTGTCATACATGTCATATGCACATGTTGTAGTGTAAGAAAAGAAAAGAACAAAAATCATTTCTTTCACTACATGGAATCCGGCCTCCTATAGGTAAAATGGTCCATTTTGATTTTTGATAGTTGTCCCACAAATACTTATAATCATATGCTTAATTATCTAGTATAATCAAGTGTTAATTTGATTATATAACAATTATATGATTCAAATTAATAAATAATATATGCTTAACTTTTAAGTAATATTTTACCATTATATCAATATATAATAAGTCCCACAATGTCTAGTTAATTTATTTTACAACTTCTTGTAAATATAATTAACTAATTACCTCTACCTAAAAAATTATTGCACAACCTCAACTAATTTAGTGAATTAACGATTACATACTAAATTAAATCTTATTTAATCATATTAAAATAAGACGTAAAATTTATTCAGTCAGTTATCGTATAATTGACTAATAAACTTAACCTGAATGAGCTCCTAACTCAATTTCCTATAAATAACTCTCGTAACCAAACATATATCAAATATATATGTAAAGGACTAATTAAATTGTATCGTATACAAATAATCAGTTTTTCTTGTTTGGGTCTCATACTCTCATATTTTAGGTGTGACCGAAAGAGATCAGTTGATAACCGCCGTAATACGACATCAACGTCTAACTCTAGTCAGCTGATCGTTATTGATTTATGTTAATCAACTGACGTGGAGTATCAATATACTAGTCATTCCACGAATATTCCAAAATGAGATTTATTATATAAATGCACTATTGTGGAGGACACTCACTCCAACAGATATCATATGATCTGGCCTATAAGAGGAGCTGAACAGTTTGTAGCCATTGGAAAAAGGATGAAGGCACGTATGTAAGGCATATGGACTTATAGATTAATCTTAGACACTTGTTGTCATATAGGTCTTATAGATTGTCTCTATGTACCTGATTGTGCTCGAAATCTTGTATCATTAAGTAGATTGGATAACTTAGGTTTTAATTTCAAGTTTGGACATGATGTGTTTTCTTTGTACCGTAATGAATACTTTTATGATAGTAGTACTTTGATTGATTCAATTTAAAGGTTCAATCTTGATGTAAAAATTTTTGATTCCCTATTTTATGTTGAGAGTCAAGGTATTAAACATAGTGTATTGAATGAACAATAAACTTACTTGTGGCATCAAAGGATAGGTCACATATCCAAAGAACGGTTAACGAAGTTGGTAAAAGATGAAATTATACCTCAATTGGATTTTAGGGACTTAGATGTGTGTATAGATTGCATTAAAGGTAAGCAAACTAAACATACAGTAAAGAAACCAGCTAAAGAAGCTCTCAGCTTTTAGAGATTATACACACTGACATTTGTGGACCATCTGACATTCCATCTTGGAGTGGTGAAAAGTACTTTATCACCTTTATAGACGATTTATCACGGTATGGTTTCACTTATATGTTGCATGAAAAGGCTCATTCTGTGGATGTCCTTGAGATATTCATAAATGAGGTGGAAAGACAGCTAGTAAAGAAAGTGAAAATTTATAGGTCTGATAGAGGTGGTGAGTTTCATGGAAGGTTTACTGAAAAGGGACAATGTCCTGGTCCATTTGCAAAACTACTTGAAAGTATGGGTATTTGTGCACAATATACAATGTCTGGTACACCTCAGCAGAACGGTGTTGCTGAGAGGCGGAACCGTACATTACGTGAAATGGTTAGGAGCATGTTAAGTTATTGTTCTTTACCTGCTTCATTATGGATTTATGCATTAAAGACTACAACCTATGTTTTAAATCGGGTTCCTAGTAAAGTAGTTCCTAGCTAAGACTCCTTATGAACTATGGACGGAAAGGAAACCGTGTATAAGACATATTCGAGTTTGGGGTTGCCCCGCAGAAGTAAGGTTGTATAACCCAAATGAAAAAAAGCTAGATCCTAGTACAGTCAGTGGTTATTTAATTGGCTATCCAGAAAAGTCAAAGGGGTATACATTTTACTACCCTAATCACAGTACGAGAATAGTAGAGACTGGAAACGCTAGATTCATTGAGAATGGTCAACCTAGTGGGAGCATTGAACCACGAAAAGTGGACATTAAAGAAATTCAGGTCGAAGGTCCTTCCCCTGAAGTTGCACATAAAGTTGTTGTACCAATTATGATGTCACAATCAAATGACATAATCAAACAACAATGAAATGAGTTGTACGACCCACAAAATGACAATAACAATGATGATCAAGTCACAATTCAAGGGGAGAATAATATGTCACGTGAATAGCCAAGGCAATCTGTAAGGCAAATGAGATTGGCCAACGTTCCACAGGAACAATTAAGGCGATCTATAAGAGAAAGAAGATCACCCATTAGTGATGACTACGAGACATATAAGATTGAGGTTGAATATGACTTGAGCATTAATGAGGATCCAGTTTTATTCCATAAGGCCATGAAAAGCGATAATTCTGAAAAATGGTTAATTGCCATGAAAGAGGAGATGCAATCTATGGATGACAACAAAGTATGGGACTTAGTAGTGTTACCTGAGGGATCTAAGGCCGTTGGGTCGAAGTGGGTCTATAAGACCAAAAGGGACTCGAAAGGTAACATTGAAAGGTATAAGGCTCGACTTGTTGCCAAAGGTTTCACTCAAAAGGATGGTGTTGACTACAAAGAAACTTTCTCTCCGATATCAAAGAAAGATTCTTTAAGAATTGTCTTGGCTTTGGTAGCTCATTATGATCTAGAGCTCCACCAAATGGATGTAAAGACCGCCTTTCTAAATGGTGAGCTTGAGGAAGAAGTATATATGGACAAACCTGGGGGAGTTGCATCCCCGAGCAATGAAGATAAGGTGTGTAGGCTGAGAAAGTCGATATATGGGCTAAAACAAGCTTCCAGACAATGGTATTTAAATTTTAATGATACCATCACGTCATATGGGTTCGTAGAGATTACCGTTGATCGGTGTATCTACATTAAGATCAGTGGGAGTAGATTTGTTATTTTAGTCCTATATGTTGAAGATATTTTGCTTGCTGCGAATGATCTAGGCATGTTGCATGATGTAAAGAAATATATATCTAAGAACTTTGAAATGAAAGATATGGGTGAGGCGTCCTATGTGATCGGAATTGAAATTTGTCATGATAGATCACAAGGACTGTTAGGGTTGTCTCAGAAATCTTACATCGACAAAGTCTTAGATTGATATAGAATGAATGAATGCTCTGCAGGATTAGTTTCTATACAGAAAGGGGACAACTTTAGTAAAATGCAATGTCCCCGTAATGAACGGGAACAAAAAGAAATGGAGAGAATTACCTATTCATCTGTGGTTGGGAATTTGAACTATGTTCAGACATGTACTCGACCAGATATCAGCTTTGCTATTGGAATGTTGGGTCGGTATCAGAGTAATCTCGAAATGGATCACTGGAAAGCTGCAAAGAAGATCCTTAAGTGCTTACAAGGCACTAAGGAGTTCATGCTTACATATAGAAGATCTGATCACCTTGAGGTGATTTGTTATTCAGATTCAGATTCTACCGGATGTGTTCATAGTAGAAAACCAACATTTGGCTACTTGTTCCTTTTAGCTGAAGGAGCAGTATCATGGAAAAGTGGGAAGCAGTCTGTCATTGCTAGTTCTACAATGGAAGCCGAATTTGTGGCATGCTTTAAGGCCACTATTCATGCATTGTGGCTGCGAAACTTTATCTCGGGACTTGGGATCATCGATAGTGTAGTCAAGTCGCTGAGAATTTATTGTGATAATTCTGCAGCCGTCTTCTTCTCTAAAAACGATAAATACTCCAAGGGTGCTAAGCACATGGAATTAAATTTCTTATCAGTCAAGGAGGAGGTACAGAAGCAAAGAGTGTCATTTGAGCATATAAGAACCGATAAGATGGTAGCATATCCATTAACTAAGGGATGATCACCCAAGGCGTTCATTGGCCATGTAGAACGTATGGGTGTTGTATCAAAGGCCTTGTTGTTATAAAGTTAATGTGCTTGTAATGGTTGTGACATTTAGAGTTCACTTAAAGTATTGTTTCTGTTATAACATACATGTTAATCATTATAGTATATGTATACATTACAGTTATTAGATTACATGTGACTAATTGTGAGAATTAATGTCCTTCTCAAATTAAAGGTGACTTAGATTTGGAATTGATTTGTGATACATGGAAGGAATCACGTCGATTAATAAATGACGTGTGACCGCCATGATCCAATTAGATCTAATTCAATTAAGGATATAAAAACCTAGTAAACTTAACATCATGGCTTACAAGTTATTGAACCATCAAGTCAGCACAAAGGCCAAGTAGGAGAATGTTAGAATATTTATTAATATTCGAGTGGCCTAAGTGTTTCGGTTTTTTTAATAGAAGTTAAGTTCATATTAAATATTACGACTTTAATATAAAAGATGACACCGTGATGGATCTGTCTCAATTAATGTAATTAAAGTCCGGGAATTATTATTCCCTCTTACCTTACCCTAATATAAATCGTATTTCACGAAAGGGTAAGATCGAGTTTGATTGTGAAAAGGTACGTACCCATTATATAAATGATATGGACACTGTAAGTTTTATAATCATAATAAAAACAATCATACGTACAGTAAATAAAAGTGAAAGGCGGAAAGATAGTTTCTTTTTCCATCATCAAGGAACATCAAGGAAAGGGTTAAGAAAGATAATCAATCTTCTATACTTCTTATTATTGTATTGAGTGCGTCTGTAAGACATGGACCAAGGTTAGTCCTTTATTCAGTTTTATTGTTTGTATTAAGGTTGAATTAATTCAAGTTTATATTGATTCTTGGGACTGATTTCATTATCGAAATCATAAAGTATTTCTTACATACAGCCAAAACTCAATACGATGACCAAGGGAATGCATCTTGGGAACCCTCCAACCTGGAATTTTGTCATCATTATTGCCTTCCATTACCTTTTCATATTTCCTGCCCAACTTGTCATGCTTGCCCGAGAAACCCTCGGGCAAGCCTTTTAAGGTGGGCAGGATATTGGCCACCACCCAAATGGTCCACGGAACAAGTGGACCACTCGGGTCGGGGGCGTCAATATCCTGCAACACCAAAGCCAAACTCTTGGTCCTCTCTGGCAAATTATACCGTTCGATTGGTGGAGGTATATTACGTTTAGCGCCTTGACCCTCGTCCGTGCACCATCATGGTAGCTTCCCCCTTGTTTACTGCCGGGCTAACCATCCGGAATTCGTTCGGGTCTAGTGCAACCCCGGTCATGTCAACTACCACGTTACTATTCATATTGGTTTGTTATCTTTGTGGGTCTTTGATTAGCAGCTAGAAAATGGGATAGGAAAGAAGTGGGATAGATATACTTGTTTAAATGGTGTTTGGATGTATAGAAGGGAAGGGAGACACGTGGAGAAAGGGTCTCGATGTGGCTGGATCAGATTAAACGAGGGGGAGAGGTGCCGCGTGTGGGGATGGAGTATATTATTCTCAGTAAGTCCTGCTTAATGAAGACTATTCATCTTAAATTATAAGACATGTTAAATACTATCATATGGGTCTATTATAGATAAAAAATATTAGCCTTTTCTAGGCAATTTGTCATGTGTTATGAAATATTATTATATGGATGTCCGTATCTTATAGGATATTAGAATATATTATCTTATGGAAACTCTACCTCTATTGTATGTGTATATATACCCCTTATAATGGAATATTAACACTGTTCTATCTCTCTTACTTTCTCTTTACCTTCTCTATTTCACAACACGTTATCAGCACGAGCCTAACCAATTGGGTAAATAATTATTATTCAAATATGATAATATAGAGGTTCATATCAGATCTTATTCTATTTTTTACTTAAGGTATGTTTACTGATTTACTACTCGTGAAAACCTATCAATCTACGAACGAAGGACTAAGAATTAATCAAACGATTATTGCATGCAAAGCATAATATTAACTCACCACATGCTTATTGCAACATGAGTTGATCCTCCAGCTAACCAGATCAATGACACAGCAAGAAGCTCAGCCAACCAGAACAATGTCACAGCAAGAACAGGGAGAACGGGGAGCTTACCATCTCCCCTACACCCATGCAGGAGTCCCACAACAGAGAGAATAAGCTTACCACCCCCCATACACCCACCCTTATGTCAAGAACAAGCAGGAACACCAGCAAGAACAACCACAACAAGACTAACCAGAACAGGGTCCATCCTCCAGAAAACAAGCCAAAGTAAGTCCAGTTTCCAGCCAAATATCATGCAGCACGAGTCCAACCAAGGGCTCCAACTTCTTTTACACTCAAGATAAGGTTCTTAGCAAGAGAAAAGTCTAGGACAAGTTTTTTAAATAAGTTCTAGAAGTCCACCTAAAACAGCCTAGAATAGTGAAGGTCATATTGAGGAGTCAACTGGTACCAAGTCCAACAATTATGTCCAAGCTCCTTATTTTTGTGTATGATCAACATCAGTTGCAGTTAGTATGTTAGGATGGTTGTATGTGAAGCCTCTGTCAGGTCCAAACACACCAGGAACAAGCCAAGCAAAGACTTCCCAAGACATTGAGCAGTATTACCATTTCAGGAAAGGGACAAACATGCTTTTTCAGTCTTCTTTTCTGTATTTTTGCAGTCTGTTTTGGCTTGTCCTCATTAGCTTTGTATTTTGTTTTTCAGTAGTTGTAAGGATTTTCAAGCCCTTAGATGTTTTTTTCTTTCAAGGGTCCAGATCTGTTGTAATTGCCTATATAAGGCCTGCATTGTAACCTAAGAAATCAGACTTGAATTAATATAAACCTGAACTTTGTTCATTTGCAATTCTTTAGTAGAGCTAAGTATTGTGGTAATCCTTAGTGAACTTGTGTGGGACCTAAGGTTACAGTGTCTAAGAATCATTACTTGTGTGTCTTGAGTCTTAAACACAACCTTTGCTACACGTGCTTGTGTGCTAAGGTGCAAAGTCCTATCTGGTTCTGCCTGGCCTAGTGCAGGTTTCTTGAGTATTCTGAATGAGTAAGTGAGTGTGTGAGGGAGTGTCCATACTAGCCCCTTTAACCTTTAAAAGCTCTATTTTTGTAGAGATTTCAGTCCAATTGGTTATCAGAGCTTTAGTTTGTGAGTTCATTTACCTAACTACAATCAAAAATATAAAAACCAACCATGAGTTAAGAGAGATTAACAGGGCTTGAAACCACAGTTAATGGCCTTGCTAGAACTGTTATGGAGATTAGAGCATCCTTCAATGATTTCTTAGATGGTCAACTCAACAATGGTGGAAGAGGAGGTAGAGGTCGAGGAAGAGGAGCACCTGTACCACCTGTTGTAGAAAGAAGGAGACATCATGTGGAACAAGAGGAGGTCTGATTCAGAGGGCTCAGAGCAGAGTCTTCCTAGACACCATGACAAAGACATAAAGGTAGAAATCCCTGACTTTCTAGGTAGCATGAACCCTGATGATTTGCTAGATTGGTTAAGGTCAGTAGAGATAGTGTTTGAGTTTAAAGGGTATACTGATAGGAGGGCTTTTAAAGTTGCCATCATGAAACTAAAAGGATATGCATCTCTATGGTATTAAAACATGAAAGTTCAGAGGGTTAGGGAAGGTAAAGACCCTATTAAATCTCGGGATAGGCTTAAAAAGAAAATGAAGGCTAAGTTTGTATCAAAAGACTACACCCAAGACATGTTTATAAAACTAACCCACCTGAAACAGCACAGTAAGTCTGTTGAGTCCTACCTGAGGGATTTTGAGCAACTCACACTTTAATGTGAGATTACTGAAAAAACCTGAGCAGAAGATAGCTAGGTTTCTGGAAGGTCTTGATGAAAAGATAGCTAGCAGGGTAAAGTTACCGCACCTGTACTCCTTTGAGGAGGCAGTTAGTCTGTCCTTAAGGATTGAAAAGTTAGGGAAAGGAAAGTCAGCCCCTCCCAAGCCCCAGACTAGACCCTCTTTTAAACCTTTCACTGGAGTTAGGATAGGAGAACCCCTAGTCCCTGCTAAGCCTTCTGCTGTAGACAAGGGCAAGGCCCCTGAGACAAACTTGAGGAGGACAGTGGTCCTCAAGAAATGCTTTAAATGCCAAGGCTTTGGGCATTTTGCTAAGGACTGTCCCTCTAAAAGGGCTTTGAGTAATATGGAGGTTGTGGAGTAGGGTGGTGATGAGATCCTTGTGTGTGAGGAGGGTCTGGAGGAACCCGAAGAAGAGCCTAGTGAGGAGATGATAGAGCCTGATGCAGGCTTGAGTCTAGTGGCCTGGAGGATATTGCACACCCAGCCTCAACCCTTGGAGGATGATCAGAGGCGGCAGATATTCAGAACTAGGTGTACCATAAGGGGAAGGGTTTGTAACATGATAATTGATGTGGGGAAGCTATACCAATGTAGCCTCCACAACTCTGGTGGATAATTTGTCTCTAACCACACAAGAACAGCCCCACCCTTACAAACTAAGATGGCTGAACAAGGGAGTAGAAGTGAGGGTTGATAGGCAATGTGTTGTGCCTTTCTCTATTGGCAAGGGCTATGCTGATGAAGTCTTATGTGATGTTCTGCCTATGGATGCTTGTCACCTCTTGTTAGGCAGGCCATGGGAATTTGATAGAGACTCTGTAAACCATGGGAAGGACACCACTTATGTCTTCAAGTTTGGTAACAAGAAGATCATATTGGCCCCTTTGCCTCCCAATGTTAAGGGGAACATAACTCCTGTCAATGATGTGTCCAAGTAGGTCCTATTGTTGAGTGAAGCTGAGGTTGTCCAGGAGCTCATGGGTGATGAACCTGTGTTCATCCTCTTGACAAAAGAAGTCCTGCTTTCCCAAGGAAGCATTCCAGATGAGGTCCAGCAGGTACTGAGAGCCTATGGGGATGTGTTTCCTGCTGAGCTGCCAAGTGGACTGCCTCCACTCAAGGGGATAGAGCATCATATTGATCTCATTCCTAGAGCAATGCTGCCCAACAAACCTGCCTACGGATGTGATCCAAAGGCAACTCAGGAACTACAAGCTCAAGTTAGTGACCTGCTCAGCAAGGGCTTTGTAAGGGAGTCCCTCAGTCCATGTGCAGTTCCTGCCTTGCTAGTGCCCAAGAAGGATGGGTCTTGGAGGATGTGCATAGACAGCAGGGCTATTAACAATATCACCATCAAATACAGGTTCCCCATACCAAGGTTGAATGATATCTTAGATGAGTTGTGATAGGATATATCGCACACCTATGCAAAGATAAATTTCCCTAGACACAAATAAATATAGTACGAGGGGTCGAACACAAGGAGACGGGAATTTCGTTATGAAATGCTATGAATGGACTACTATCAAAGTCGATTTAATGGGTTGGGTTGGTTTGATGTTTAGCTAACTATGATGTAAATTCAATAATATTAAAAGAGTCTAGGGGAGTCGGGTCACTCATGCAAACACGTAAATGCTCATGTTAAACATAGGAATTCTTAATATTGTTAATTGTTTAGGCTAAAGACACTCATCTCTCGATATTAGTGTCAACCTTAGGTCGAGTCCTAGAGAACTTTCGTTATAACTAGAGTCATCCTACTACACATGTGACACCCTCAAATTTGCGGAAAGAAAAAAATAATTTAAATACATAATGAAGGTGTCTGAAATAAAAAGGGTCATTACAATACGGAAATAATATTCTACAAAAGAAATATACAAGACGGGAGACATATCTCCCGTATAAATACGGAAATAAAAGAGTGTATAATAATATACAAACTATGAACCGAATATAGGTCCAAGGTAAATACTTCGCTCGCTAGCTCGTCACTGTACCCCAAATATGCATTCACCACCTGTTCGACCGCATTAAATATAAACACGGAAGCCACAGTCAGTGGGGAGTAACTCCGAGTTCTCCCAGCCACGAAATGTCGAGTTTAATGAAACATGAAAAACATAAAAGCAATGTATATATAAAATCCAAAACCTTAACATATATGATATGCTTTTCATGTTATGAACCAGTTAACTAACATATAACCTAGCATATGAGAGCTATCATGTGAATCTGATAATAAATATAACAATAGGTAGGGAAGCTGGTATGCTAGCTCAGAGGTTTCTCTCAGAAACATGGCCATGATACACTCAAACCCTAATCAACACGTAATCATGTGAATCAGTTAACAACCGTTAATCCAAACTCTATCAATCCTAGCCGGCTTGCCTCTCACCTTCTAGAACTCATAGAATCATACAAACATGAAAGACCAATACTTCTACAAACAGGCATAAGTTCTTAGTACAGTCGATATAAGACTTCTGTAACTCGAGGCTATACCACAAGGTAGGAAAACATCCTAGTCCTAGACTGATCAGACCTAGCGACAACAGCTATTCCGTCCCCCGTCCCATGACATAACCGTCTATGAGAAACTCTACTAGGCGACCCCCTAAGCAGAGATGGCTAGTACTTAAGCTGGTTCCAACCCAAAAACGGATTAGGCAACCATGCCCCGACTTGGATATAAACCCACCAAGCCGAGACACAAAAGCTATCAAGCGGCAAACTCCGTATGCTCGTTAAAGATAGTACGGGCCTATCAATGTCGTGGTCCAAGCTACTCATTTAGAATTAGAATGGTCAAGACGCCATATTCTCATAATTCTCTATGGGTACTTAGTCAACACGACACCAACCATAAAAAAAAACAGTCACGGGAAAACATCCTATCATGTGACTATTTGCATATCAATAATAATCAAATATCATATCGCCTCATATCTACCAAGGCTAATTCATAATTAAATACAACCTTACTTGAAGACAAATCCCCGACCCGAGTCCCGCGACGGGTCATCAGTCAAATCGGGGCTGACTAGATCTTAGTTTTACCAAACCCGTTGGATCAAACCGGCTAGAAACAGAGTCTTTATCACATAGACATAAAATCAACATATTCAGTACATGTTATTTTAATAAAACTTCTAACATGTGAATTAGATTATATTATACCCAAAACCCCGTTTGACTTAAAGGATATTAAATTAAACTACCGTCTCGTCTTATAATTTCTAACATGTGAGAAATAATAATTTAATGAAAAACCTTTTTAATTAAATATTTTACTTATTAATATTTCTCGCTTGCTAATTGTTACAAAACGCGATAAAACTGACGATAACTCAAAAACCGTCACAAGTCCCAAAGTGGGACCCACGGGCTGAGTTGGGCCGGACCCACATGGGCCTAGATGGGCCCCACGGGCCTGTTTTGCTAAAAATGGCTGTTTTGGCCTTTTTTTTTAACGGTTTTACTAAAAACCGTTTCTAATTAATTCCCGCATGCTTTAACATAATTAAACCCCGCCAAACAACAATTAAACAATCAAACATCGACACAACCCAAAGACCAAACCCCGGACCCACCATGGACCAGCCCAGACCGGGTCTGAACCGGCCTGGACCGGCCGGTCTGGTCCGGTTCACCACCACCACTAATTCCGTCCACCACTTAAACAACCACCCCAAATTCCACATTAATTCTAACATGTTTTTAATTAACAACATCCATTTTTAAACAATCAAAACAACCATCAATCATACAAAAATCATGATTATGAAGAATCATCCAAATTCATCAAGAACCACCAACATGTTATAAAATCATAAAACACCATAATAACTACTACTTAACATGTTACTAACTAAAAATCATAAAATCATAATAATATGAACAAAAACTAAAGATGAACCAAAACTAAAAAAAACCAAAGCTACTAAGGTATGTAACATCTATTCGTCGAGTAACTCGGAATCGTTACCTTAGCTAGAAAAATCAATTAGCACCAAAATCAGAAGTATAAACTAAGAAACCCGTCTTCTAATCTTCCCCTAATATATACGAGTCACCAAACTCGTCTTCAAAATCTTCCCCTATAAGAAATGACAAGAAAACATTATTAGAACTTAAAATATGATTTTCCATATTTAAAGTCTTGAAAACGATTTTGACGAAATTGAAATAAAACCGTACGGGAAGATGAGGAGCGAAGAGGAGAGTCTAGAAATATAAATTAGGAGGGATTTAATTAAG
>JAIUZE010048191.1:0-12171 GCA_022085475.1 Heliosperma pusillum
CGAACATTTCTCAATCCCAAACTATGATTCCTTAAGATTACAAGAAAATTACAAATTCCAAACCACAAATGGCCAATCACTTGGCAATCAGACAACCATTCAATTCCTCTAGATCATCTAAAACTCAAAATGAATCGATTTTCATTTATGACAAAACTCCTCAAACTTTGGGTACCAACTCAATTATCCTAAAGCAAAGTCTCTTTTAGAATCCACCAATTAGAGACATCTAATTCCCAAATGATATCCCAAGCAACCGATATAATACTCAACAACAACGAATATCATCTCGCTCAACTTGATTCCAAAAATAGCACTACAATAGCAAGCTCAATAAATGAAGCCACCAAGGGAGTACAATACCACCAACAGATTCATCCTAAGGTTTAAATCCCAATCCTATTCATGATCAAAATCAACACGAAGCTAGCTAACAACCTAATCATCTCACCAGAGGAAAGACAACGACACCATGACTAGGGGTGGCAATCGGGTCAGTCGGGTCGGGTTCGGGTCGGGTCATGTCGGGTTCGGGTCGTATCGGGTTCGGGTCGTATCGGGTCAGACAACCCTTTCGGGTCGGGTCGGGTTCGGGTCGTTATCGGGTCGGGTCATTTTCGGGTCAAATGATACATCGGGTCGGGTCGGGTTTGGGTCGGGTCGTAATCGGGTCCGGTTATTTTTTCGCAATATTTCAATATTGTTCCATTAAATCTAGTTTTAAATTATTATTTGGTTTAATTAATTCATTATTAAGTCAAACATATCAATTTAAACAATAAATCACTTTCATTTTGATCATTATTAAGGTTAATAATTGTCACAGCGTCAATTTAATCGGGTCAATATCGGGTCGGGTCAATGTCGGGTCGGGTTCGGGTCGGGTTCGGGTCACTGATTTTCGGGTCGCCAACGGGTTACGGGTCGGCATCGGGTCGGGTCGGGTTGGTTTCGGGTTGCAGTATTCTCGGGTCGGGTCAGTCTGTTTTTGCTCGTGTTTCTCGGGTCCGGTCACTCGGTTCGGGTCAGACTTGCCATCTCTAACCATGACTGTGGGAAACGATCGGAGGAGTTTCAGGGAACACGACCGATCAGTCGACAAAATTAGATACCTAATTCCTGGATCCAACAATACTAGATATTGACTCGATATACTATGAAGTAGCCAAGCAAGGGAATCGATAAGTAGAAAACAATTCCTATTGAATCTGGCTTAGTAGGAACTTGGCACTGACAGAAATGGAAAGGGATATGTCACGGGAAGGTTTAAGGTTTAAACCACAAAATTCCCTTTTCAAACTCAGGGCGATAGCAAAGCAAATCATCTCAATAACAAAGGTCTCTTACAAGGGACCCTCGTACCACAAATCATCGGAGTAAGGTACACCTAGTTTTAACAAATCGATTACAACCCAATTCATCCATACTTTCATATAACATGGTATCCCAATTTCGGAATTGCAACTTAAACATAATAACATTCTCTCAACTCCAAAATTTGACACACTCCCAAAGGTTTCAAAACCGAAGAACTAATAAGGAATTCTCGATACTAAACCTTTTTCAACTCCTATGGCCCACAATATAGAACACCGAACAGAACGAAATTATCAACATCATAAGGCATCACCGACATAGCCAATCTAATCAGATTCCACTCATGACCATAATCCTTAAGTAACATGGTTTAATCAATCACGACGACTTACTACCTCAACCAAGTATCCGATACTATGATATAAGGTCATATTTTTAAATCCAAGAATTATAGCCAAGTACTTTTCCACCAAGCGTATATTCTAACACATACACTAGAATCCACAAAAAGTCACTTAGTCTCAAAAGCATTTTACACCTCAAGGTATCATCCAAATATTCTCACTTAGAACATCTAGCTCCAATTTAGATATGATCCTTAAGACACTCTAATATTACTAAACTCCTAAGTTTAAAAGATTAAATCACTAATGGGTTAAGAAGTCCTAGCCAACTCATTCAACCTTACACCATCAAATACCATGAACTATCTACACATTAGTCATGGCAAGCATCAAGCATTAAAATCATCAAACTTATCTTACTACATTTCCTTAGAGTTACAACCAATCATCAATATAGGGTGAATTTAGATCTACACCATTGTCCTCAAATCACAAATTCATTCTAACAATCACTAATATTCCACAAAATTCAAAGTTCTTCCGACCAAGTATAATATACCACAAACAAATGGGTATGGCATCCACAAAAATGTTACAAGAGGAAGGTAAGGATACCAATGGTAAGATGGAGGAACTATCAAGAGTAATTTCAAAGAGGCAAACAAGTTGGAAGAGAAAGAAGCACCTAGATAGAAGGAAGAGAGCATAATACATTAAGGACGAGAGAATTCATAGATGAGGAAGAAATACACTTCAATTAGGCTTGTCAATCTTCAAATCTTCGGTAGATGATACTTCTTCTAGGTAACACAATGATCCACCTTAAGACGGTAGATACAAACAAACATAACATCACTCAACACAATCAACAAACAAGTTAGAACCTAACAAACATCAAGTACACCAAAGACTACCACCTTAGGTTCTTAAGTCTACCCATCTCTCATTTATTAATTCAAGGTCAAGTAATTTAAGTTTAGGGTTCACGTGTGTGCGTCGGGAGCGTTTAAGCTCTAATACCAACTGTGACAACCCTCGCGAATGCGGAAATAAAACATAACAAGCATGTGAATTATAAATCGTAAAATACGGTATTTTTAAAACTTTTTACATGCAAGATAGAAATACGAGGAATGTCAATAATTACAAACCAAATATAAAATACTACAAGAGACGTAGTCTCTCAAAATGTTATCAATGTCAAAGTGATTAGCAAACTAGCTAAATAACGTCTAGAGGTGATTCATCCAGGGACAACGCCCGCTAGCTCACACCACCCGAACCCAAAATACCAATAAAAAAGCCATCCAAATCAAGCAACCTGTTCATCCATGAAAAACATGAACGCCACAGTCAGTGGGGAGTAACTCCGGGTTCTCCCAGCCATATTACATTAAACGTACATCAAAGGAAATACAAAAGTAGAAGCATGCATATATAGATATCCATGTGAAATACGATAAGGATAGATAGACAATTCAATGTATAATGATAAGAGCATATGGAATACAAATCTGAATCCATCATGTTATACAAAGACTCGGGGAAGACACTCTTAGGCAACCGAATAAGCTCACTAGGGCTTGCATCTCACCGTTAGCGGTATAAGTTTGATAAGATTGAGACTCGACAAACAAATCATGCCAAGTCATTCAATGATCAATCATATAATCATTCATGTAATCATCCATCCAAACATACAATATGTTGACGACCTCTCTCACGGTAAATGAAACGCACTAGCATCGTGTACATGACAAGTATGATTAAAAGGCATCCACGGGATAAGACGTTTCCCTGAACGCATACACGATCACATTTCGTATATGTAGACTAATTTCCTCCCGTAGACACGAGAATAATAGCGGTCCTAGTCTAAACCTGGCCAACTCTACTTCTCGGAATAAAACGTGTTTCCGATTCGACGGTGGTAACGTATCCACTCCAAACTTCGTTCATCAATAGACGCCGAGTACCCCAAATTCGGTAGATCAATTCACGAAAGAGGCGGAAAAGAGCTCAAGCCTCATAACAAGCGGTACGCTACATGCAAATAACACCACCTCGCAAGTACACAACATTTGACGGCCGGGTCGATCAACGCATAGCGTTCGCCTCCCAACAACGTCGTCGTATGCCCACTAACACATGCAATTAAGCAGTAGGATACCTCCCCGTTCCGACATTCCAGCCTTACGAACGTGGAGGTAGCCAAGGGAATGAGAGTACAAAGCACATAACAAAAATAGTGCTCAAACCGTAACCTTTGTAAAAACCGACTCAAAGTGGGACATAGCAAAAACCGTCACAAAACATGAGAATAGGGAGTTATATAAGTTTAACTATAATAAAAATGAATCAATACATGATACATAAGCATTTGAACAAGTTTATGAAGCATAATAAATAAGAACATAGATCACCTCTCCAAAACAACGTTGTTTGGAAACCAACTAAACAAGGGTCCACTTCAAACGGTCATAACTAGAGTTCTAGACATGAAAATGCAGAAATTCCAAATGGAGGTGATAGCTTATCCTCTTACGGTTCCAACGGGATGTCACAAGCCCAAAACAAGCAAGTAACGAAGGAGATATGATCATTTTACGAAAAGGGGTCAGTGCAGTGAAACTGCACAAGTCACGACCGTGACTTGTATTTCACGCCCGTGAAACTCTCTGTTACGCAAGGGTATATGGTCAGCCACTATTTCACGCTCGTGACATGAGTTTCACGACCGTGACTTGGGTCAAGACAACTCCATTTTGTTCTAAACTCAACCATCATCAACTATTATCATAAATCATCAATTCTCATATCAATTATCAACTAACAACAACTATCATCAACAACCCAATTCCTATGAATACTAATCTTATTCTAAATACGATTACTAACATAGAAAACACATTAAAAACACGTAAATGATATCGAGTAACCCTTCACCGTTACCTTTTCGCGTCTTTAATCGATTTCTAGAAAGTCTCCACCTACAATTAGATAACAAAAGATGAATATCATTCACCTTGAGAAAGACGGATAATTTAAAAAGCGAGAAAGACGGTAATTTTATTACCAATACGGATAGAGGAAGATGAGAGGGGAAGAATAAGACGAACTTACGTGAATTTGAGCGAGAAACGAATGAGTTATGACGAATCTAAGCTTGGAAAGATTATGGAAGATTGGGTTTTGGGTTTCTTAGAGAAGAAGGAAGTGTTTGAGTTGTGTGAGTTAGGTTAGGGTTAGGAAGGAGTATATGAAAGGTGAGTGGAAAAAGTCAAGAAAAGTCAAAGACGGCTTAAGACGGGATTCACTTGAAATCTCGCGAAAAATCCAAATACGAACTCGGAAATTCTAAATTCGACTCGGAAAATTAAATTCTAAATTAAAACTAAATTTCGCTGAAAAGTATCCGTAAAATATTTTACTTATAAAAATAGGTTACATTTGCGGGTGTTACAGAGGGGGAACACAACTTGGGTTACATGCAAGACCGACGACAAAAGCGAGTAATTGGAGGCGGAGGATACCGACGACCACCAGACCAGCCACCCACTACCATACGGTCAGCCGTCGCGCTGAGAACCATCCCAAGGGTAGCCAAGAAGGAGGAGTGAGGTTTTAAACAAAAGCAAGGAAAAGGAAGGAGGGTGATGATTCGTCGGAGATAGGCCAAGAGATAGACCCATCTCCGGCGAAAAGGTAGGGTGAGGAAGGGGGTAATGTATGGATAGCGGCGGCGGCGGCTCAAGGCTAGGATTTATGGGTTTTTTCCTTTTTTTAGAGAGAGGGGAGATATTTTGACGGGGGTTTGGTCAAGTGAGGACCAAATTTCATAACTTATAAGCTTAACATTAACCTTCCATCAAGGCTAGTAAAACATGAAACTTACTCTTGAATGTATAACCCTTTATGTTACTAGCAAATTAATATGAAACATATGTTTGGAGTTGTAACATGTTCATCATTTTATTACTTAGTAGTAAAAGAAACAACTCTCTTACTAATGACCATAAAATGAGTAAGACTATAACATCTTATGTCATGAATTGGAAATATGTTTCTTACAGTCTCCCACTTGGTCATTAGAAAGATACTTTAGTGTTTTCATAATAAAATCATAAAGCGTGCATGATATGCTAGAATATTTTAATTTTTATCATAAGTGCCTTAGATAATCTGGCGATCAATGGGAGTCATGGCGTGTACATGTTATTTTGCAACATGCTTACTTTCATGTACTACTACATTAACAACTTTCATACCAAGACCATAAATAAGAGTATCATAATGGTCACATAATGTCTTGTATATAAAAGACTTATTCTGTTTTTTATTCATCTAATACTTGAGGTGTACACATTAGAAAACAGAAAATGTAGATGTACGTAAATACTATATAAAGCTCAATAGTTGTCGTGCATAAATAGAAATCAAATGGCAGAATATGAAAAATTAGAAACTATCTGTAAGACCCATACTTTCAGTGTGTTTCTGAAAAGTTGGTGCAGGTAGTCCTTTTGTAAATATGTCTGCCACTTGCAAATCTGTACTTATTGACTCGACGACAATTTTATTTAGTTTAACATCTTGCTTTAGTAATAGGTATTTGAGGTCCATGTGTTTTGAACCCTTAGTTATCCTATCATGCTTTGAGAAAAATGTTGCAGCTTCATTGTCACAGTAGATGAGTAATGGCTTAGAGATAAAATTTAAAGCGCCAAAATGTGAGACAAAATTACGCATCCATGTTCCTTGAATTGAAGCCTCGTAACATGCCACATATTCAACCATCACGATGGATCCGAAAAGCAACTCGGATTTTTGACTTCTCCATGATATTGCACCTCCACATAAGAGATACACATAGCCAAGAGTGCAAATCCTAGTGTTAGGACATCCAGCAAGATCTGAATCAGAATAACCAGTCACCTGCGGATGACTTGATTTTCTATATGTGAGCATGTAGTTTCTTGTTCCCTTTAAGTATCTCAATACTTTCTTTGCAGCTTTCCAATGAGCAATTCCTAGGTTACTTTAAAATCTACCCAACATGCCAACAACGTGGCTTATATCAGGTCTTGTGCAGACTTGTGCATACATCAAACTCCCAACAAGAGATGCATAAGGATACTTTTCCATATCTTCTTGTTTCATAGGAGTCTTTGGGCACTGCTCAAGAACTAGCTTGTCTCCTTTATGCAGTGGCACATGACTAGAGGAACAAGTCATCATGCCAAGTCTCTCAAGTACTTTGTCAATATATGCATTCTGAGACAATCCTAAAATTCCTTGTGATCTATCACGAAATATTTCTATTCTGATCACATAAGAAGCCTTACCCATATCTTTCATTTCAAAGTTAGTAGAGAGATAATCCTTAGTTTCACGTAATAAACCAAGGTCGCTACTGGCTAATAACATGTCATCAACATACAACACCAAAAGTATGAACTTACTCCCACTGAACTTGAGATAAATGCAAGGGTCAACAACGTTTTCAGTAAAATCGAAAGCAGTGATGATTTCATGAAACTTTAAATACCATTGCCTTGAAGCTTGTTTCAGTCCATATATTGATTTCTTAAGTTTGCAAACCATGTCTTCCCGACCTTCAATTAAGAAGCCTTCAGGTTGACGTATGTAGACTTCTTCTTCTTCTAACTCTCCATTTAGAAAGGCGGTATTTACATCCATTTGATGTAATTATAAGTCATAATGAGCTACTAATGCCATGATAATTCTTAAAGAATCTTTTCTAGAAACAGGAGCAAAAGTCTCATTATAGTCAATGCCTTCTTTCTGATTAAAACCTTTGAAAACAAGTCTGGCTTTATAACGTTCAATTTTTCCGTTGGAGTCTCGTTTGGTCTTAAAGACCCATTTACATCCAACGGCTTTGTGACCCGGAGGTAATTGAACGATTTCCCATACTTGATTACTTTTCATAGATTTTAATTCATCTCTCATGGCATCAATCCATTTAGAAGAATTAACATCTTTAATGGCTTGTGAATAAGAAATCGGATCTTGAGTCCCTTGAGATTCTATTAGATAAAGCATGTAATCATCAGAAATAGCCGATCTCCATTGGCGTTGAGATCTTCTTAAGGGCGGTTCTTGTGATGCTTCATCGTCATTATGATTGGTGATAATCTCATTATGAAGTTGATGATCATTTATTTGGTTTTCCTCGTTATTGTGAATGGGTTCAACAATAGGAGGATTCCCAATATCATTCGAAATTGAGGGTAAAAGGATGGGTACCCGTATTTCTTGAATGATCACTTCTTGTTGTTTGGTACTCCCACTGATTTCACCATTCTCATAGAATCTGACGCTACCGGTTTCAACAATTGTCGTACTATAACCAGGACAATAAAACCTATATCCTTTGGATTTTTCAGGGTAACGAATAAAGTAACCACTGATTGTCTTAAAATCCAGTTTCTTTTCATGTGGATTGTATATTCTAGCTTCAGCTGGGCAACCCCAAATTTGGAGACGTCTTAAACTAGGTTTCCACCCTTTCCAAAGTTCAAATGGTGTTTTTGGAACGGACTTACTTGGAACTCTATTTAAGATATAAATAGCTGTTCGTAATGCATCCATCCATAAGGATATAGGCAAGTTAGCATGACTCATCATGGATCTAACCATTTCCATATATGTACGATTTTGCCTTTCAGCTACAACATTCTGCCATGGAGAACCAGGCGTTGTGTATTGAGCAACAATTCCAAGTTTTTGGAGAAGCTTAGCAAAAGGTCCAGGATGTTGTCCTGTTTCATCATACCTTCCATAAAATTCACCACCTCTATCAGATCTAATTATTTTCACTTTTCTTTCTAGTTGCCTTTCAACCTCTGTAATGTATGCTTGTACAACATCCACAGATTGATATTTTTCATGCAATAGATAAATATAACAATAACGTGAAAAATCATCGATAAAAGTAATGAAATATTTTTCTCCTCCAAAAGTTGAAACATCAAAAGGTCCACAAATATCTGTATGTATAATTTCAAGAAGCTGAGTACTTCTTGTGACTACCTTCTTTGTGTTTTTCGTTGTTTTACCTTTAATACAATCAACACACGCCGTAATTTTAGTAAAATCAATGTCCGGTAGAACACCATATTTTACTAATCGTTTTATTCTTTCACTAGATATATGACCTAGTCTTTTATGCCACACGAAGTAAGATTCATTTTTGGATGACTTACGTCTTGTTTCCTTGTTATGCAAGGTGAGACAAATTTCAGCATCATTATGTTTAAGATGAAGTTTATAAAAACCATCAATTAATATTCCACAACCAATAAGGCTAGAATATTTAAACAAACTGAAATTTTTGTTGCCTATTTCAAATGAATATCCAAACTTATCAAGTGCGCTTACAGAAATCAAATTCCGAGAAATAGACGGAACGTAAAGAGTTTGACATAAGTCTAACTGGTAACCACTATCTAAAATTAGACGAAAAGTTCCAATAGCTTTAATTGGAGCTTTGTCTTTTTTTCCCATAAAAATAAAATTCTCACTTGAATTTGTGGTTTGGATCGTAAGGAATCCCTGCATAGAATTCGAAACATGAACATTAGCACCGGTGTCAATCCACCAAGTAGAAGTTGAAACATTAGTAATATTTGATTCGAAATAACTTACGAAACCCATTGGGTTACCTTTTTTTTCAAACCATGCTTTGCGTTTAACACAATCAGCCTGGAAATGCCCAGGTTTCTTGCAAAATTTGCAAACATCCTCTTTCTTTTTCTTCTTTAATGGTTGATTAGTATCATCAGATTTAGGTGCTGCTCTTTTACGGGATGAATTATTCTTTTTCCCAACTCCTTGAACGAAATGAGCAACTTTCATACCTTGCAAGCCTTGTCTAGACTCCTCTTGAACCGATTTATTAGTTAATTCATTTAGACTCCACTTTTCCGTAATAGTGTTGTAATGAATTTTGAATGGTTCATACTGAGGAGGTAAGCTAGTTAAAATGAATTGGACTAGAAAAGCATCATCCATAGTCAATCCCAAATTCTTAAGTTTGGCCGAAAGATTAATCATTTCAATTACATGAGCACTCATTGTGCGAGAACCATCAAATTTCATGGTTACAAGATCTGCCATAAGTTTCCCAACAAGGGATTTGTCTGCAGTCTTAAACCGATCTTCAATGGCTTGCAAGTATTCTTTTGCACTCTCAGTTTTAGGTAGGGATGTCTTGATGTTCGTGTCAATTACTGATAGGATATATCGCACACCTATGCAAAGATAAATTTCCCTAGACACAAATAAATGTAGTACGAGGGGTCGAACACAAGGAGACGGGAATTTCGTTATGAAATGCTATGAATGGACTACTATCAAAGTCGGTTTAACGGTTTGGTTTGGGTTGATGTTTAGCTAACTATGATGCAAATCAAATAATATTAAAAGAGTCTAGGGGAGTCGGGTCACTCATGCAAATACGTAAATGCTCATGTTAAACATAGGAATTCTTAATATTGTTAATTGTTTAGGCTAAAGACACCCATCTCTCGATATTAGTGTCAACCTTAGGTCGAGTCCTAGAGAACTTTCGTTATAACTAGATTCGTCCTACTACACATGCTTAGTCTAATCCGATTCCGTGCCTCTCGACTTGTAGAATGAATTAACAAATTTAATTAATGAAATTGGCCAAATAACAAAGATTAACAAAACAATACAAGCATGTGATAGAAATAAATTATCAATATTAGTTCATCCTTATTTTAACATTTACAACTTACTAATTATGCATGGCTTCCTTAATCCCTAGACAAATGAAACTACTCACTCATTTTGATATTTAAACTAATAGTATTTGATATAATAAGCATGATGAATATAAGGTTATAAAGGAAAACAACTTGTTAATAAAATGTGATACACTAAGTGAATGAAAACTAACAATTCTAATGTAGAAAACAATGAAACTATGATTAACTAATGTTACGATTAACTAAATGATTTGTAAGGTAAATGACGGAAGTGAATACTAACATAAAACTAGAATTAGGATTACCGTAATAGAGAAATATAACTCGGAAATGAAGAACAAATAACCCAAATGCTTGAATGGAAAGATTGAAATATAACTTCAAAATGTAACCAAGTGTTTGAACAAAGTAATAACTAAATGTTTAACTAAATATGAAACTAAGAGAAACTTGTGCTTAAATTAAGGAAAATGTAAGGAAAGATATGAGAGAAGATATGAAAGATGTGTGAAAAGGATGTGTAAAAGATATCCCTAAGTGTCGAAGTCCCTCTCATTTATATAGGGAGAGGGACTTGAAACGCTTGTATTGACAGAGACCAAACCCCGATCGGGGCCTGGGAACCCCGATCAAAGTTTCCTTTATCCGGGTATATTTGCTTAATTGCTCCATTTAATGCTTAATGAATCCTAAGCTATGCCTTTAAATACCTTAATTCTCCGGTTAATTGCATAGTTTAGGGTTTCCTTGAGCATCTAAAGGAGCATCCTATGCTTGAGTTGTGGGCTCCTTGCTTTGAGCTTCATTTTTGGTTTCTCATTTGCATTTCAATCCATTTCTCAAATCTTCATGTTTGGCTTGTCATTCTCCATTCATGATCCATTTTGCTTCCATTAGCTTGTTGGACTTTGGTGCTTGCTAATTGTGTTAGGAAAAAGCCTTTAAATGCTTAGATTCCTACAAAACATAGCAAAAACGAGCAATGCACCTCGAACACGTAATTAGCTCATAAATATACTAAACAAAGTATAATAATCATGTAAAATCGAGCTAAATTAGGGAGTAAAATCATATAAAAACTAGACATATCAGGTTGCTTCAACAATATCAAGACAAATTAACCAAAATTATCTAGACAAAGCAATAAGCAAACAAACAACTTGCTAAGATGGTTAGTCTCAACAATAATTCATTCAACAATAGAAAATAAACATGAGAAAATGGTATTAACTAAAGAAGAAGAGGTTCAAAGAGTCTTACAATGCTAAGCCTGTTAGAACGTTCCCAATCAAGGTGAAGTTTATTTTCCTCACCAGTACTTTCATCGGTTAATGGTGCGGGCTTTTCTTTAAGAAGAGCCATGTCCAGTTCAAGTACTCCTAAGGAAAATTCAACTTGCTCTTTCCATTCTGAGTAGTTGGTTCCATTAAGTTTGATTATAGACGTAGCATATGAATTAAGGGTTGACGATACATTAACTGCAAACGGGATACAACAATTTTAGTCATAAAATAACACATACAATTAGCATAAATTATAATTTTAGGTTCTCCTATAGGTGGTCACCTAATATTATACTCCGTATTTAACATGATACCGTTTAATGTTCATTAATAATAAAAAAAAAATACTATAATAGAATAATTCTTCTTAATTATCAGTCATTTATATA
Source organism: Heliosperma pusillum (assembly GCA_022085475.1). NCBI lineage: Eukaryota > Viridiplantae > Streptophyta > Magnoliopsida > Caryophyllales > Caryophyllaceae > Heliosperma > Heliosperma pusillum. The sequence continues at coordinate 12,090 of JAIUZE010048191.1, forward strand.
AATACTATTTGTCTGTGGATAGATAATGTCTATTCTTGAATTTGACCAATATATATTATCCGCTTAAGATGAGAGAATATAT
>JAIUZE010048192.1:0-16591 GCA_022085475.1 Heliosperma pusillum
TCAAAACAAGCGGTACGCTACATGCAAATAACACCACCTCGCAAGTACACAACATTTGACGGCCGGGTAGATCAACGCAATGCGTTCAACTCCCAACAACGTCGTCGTATGCCCACTAACACATGCATTTAAGCAGTAGGATACCTCCCCGTTCCGACATTCCAGCCTTACGAACGTGGAGGTAGCCAAGGGCATGAGAGTACAAAGCACAAGACAAAATAGTGCTCAAACCGTATCATTTGTAAAAAACGACTCAAAGTGGGACATAGCAAAAACCGTCACAAAACATGTGATACAAGCGAAGGAAAATATCATATATCCAAAACATGAATCAATACATGATACCCAAGCATTAGACCAAATTTAAGAAGCATAATAAATAAGAAACATAGATAACTCTCCAAAACAACAAGTTTGGAAACTAACTTAAACAAGGGTTCACTTAAAACTGTCATAACTAGAGTTATAGATATGGGAATGCAGAAATTCCAAGTCGAGGTGATAGCTTATCCTCTTACGGTTCCAACGAGTGGTCACAAGCCCAAAACAAACAAGTAACGAAGGAGATATGAGCATTCTACCAAAAAGGGTCAGTGCTGTGAATTTGCACGAGTCACCCGAGAACAACAACCCATTTCCATCATTTCCAATTTTCCTAATTTACTTCTATCAACTAACAACAATCAATATTCATCATCAAAAATCATTAAATAACAACAATCATAAATCATAACATGATTCCTAAGCTCCTAATCGTATTCTAAATACGATTTCTAACATATAAAGCATGCAAAACACGTAAATGATACCGAGTAACCCTTCACCGTTACCTTTACGCGTCTTTAAACGGTTACTAAGCTTTCCTAGTCTCCACCTACAAACAATTAGATAATAAAAGAGGAATATCATCCACCTTGAGAAAGACGGATAATTTAAAAAGCGAGAAAGACGGTAATTTTTTTACCAATACGGATAGAGGAAGCTAAGAGGGGAAGTATAAGACGAACTTACGCGAATTCCGACAAGAAACGAATGCGGTATGATGATTATAAGATCGGATCAAAGAGGGGTTTAGGTTTTGGTGATTTGATGAGGAAGAAGGAATGATTTTGTTGTTTGTGTTAATGAAATAGGTTAAGGAGTATGAGGGAGTATAAGTAAAGGGTGAGTCGGAAAAGTCAACGAAAGTCAAAGTCGACTTAAGAGTCAAGAAAAGTCAAAGACGACTCAAAAGTCAAGAAAAGTCGAAGACGACTCAAAAGTCAAGAAAAGTCAAACTCGACTCAAAAGTCAAGAAAAGTCAAACTCGACTCAAAAGTCAAGAAAAGCCAAACTCGCCTTAAGACGGAATTTTCATGGAATCTCGCAGAAATTCCAAATACGAACTCGGAAATTCTAAATTCGACTCGAAACATAAAAATCTTAATTAAAACATAAAATTACTGAAAAGATTTCGTAAAATATTTCTACTAGAAAAATAGGGTACATTTTCGGGTGTTACAATGACCCGTAAAATGTACATTAAATGGAACTAATAAACACTACTAAACACGACACATTTTGGTGTTGTCAGTGATCCACTACGATGTATGAAATACAACCTTATTATTTATACGTCTTAAAAGGTATGAGTCTGACTATCTATCCAAGTGTAGATACCCATTAGGTTTCTAATGCATGATGGACGTATTAGACTAAGAAGACTATAAAAAGTCACCTGGGTTATGGTCCCTGGTAGCACACAATAACCTAATCTCCTCCGCCTCCCATCAGTAGAGAGATCCCTATGATATGTGTGTCTACTAGAAGACCTAATCCCGAAAAACGTCCCTTCAGGCGGTTCATCGCAACCATTCGTCATTATTTAAGGTACGCTTCTGCATTTAGTATTTACCGAGTAATTTAGTGTGAAGTTATTAGCCTATAATCAGACTAAATCTAACAAGTGGTATCAGAGCCACCTTCATATCAAATTATTTGGAATTGATATGGATTACGTGATTTTAGTTTCTCATAATTCTCTCTGAATTCGTCATGGGGTCTTTATGTGACATGCCATTGATTCTACTCTTACTTGCACGTGATGTTAATTCATTATACTTACAAGTTGCAATTACCGTTTAAGGGTAAAACCCTTTTTTGTTTTAATGGTGCGCTTGATATTTGCTTCTGGGTGGGATTGTGTGGTTTATGGATTAAGGTTTCCGGGATATTGGTATTTAATGTATTGATGATTCAGTTTATGCAATTTGATTGATTGTATGATGAAATTGGTTTGGCATTCAGTTGGTTGGTGCCATGCATCTTTTGATGTCATGCTTTAATATGCTTCACAATGTGTTGATAATTATGTTGCTCATCTATATTGGGTCGTTTGACTATTTTATTGGTTGAATCATATTGGTAATGATCATGATATAATTTGTTTTGACGGTGGTATGGTCAATCTCTTAAGGTGTTTAAGAACTTGAAGCTAATCTCCTTATATATAAATGCTGAGTTTTTTCCAGCCCTCCTATTGGCTGGAAAAAACTCACATTTTTCACCCTTTTTCTAGCAAGGGCGACCCGCGCATTTTAGATAACAATTAATTACTCTCTCTCCTACCCACACCAATTATCTATAATATATGACATCATATAAGAGTATCTATAATATGATATGATTAGATTATATAATATGATGACCTGTTATATTATATAATTTTTCTATACTACAATTCATCAGTACAATACAAATTTACAATAAATTCGTGATCAAACAAATTAGGAACAAAAAATTTTCTAAAATTAAATTTGATGTGGTAAATAACAATTTCAAACACATTAAATAAAATTAATATTTCAAAAATCTTCAAAATATAAATTAATAATCGATTATGTGAGAAGTAGTTTTTTGAAGTGATAAGATAAAAAGAAAATGAAGGGCATATATATATTGATTATTTATTTAATACATTCATGATCATTATAAAGTTTACCAAATTTTCTGAATATGATACAGTAGCATTCAAATAACATATCCATTGTTTGGTAAAAAACATTATAAATATCAAACAATATTCATGTTTCACTTTAAGATAATACGAAAGTATTTTAATCAAAGTCAAACAAATAATTGGGATGAAGATAAAAGTGTATTACTTCATTGTACTCCATTAATAAATTTAGATTTTAGGGTATACCTTATTTTTAAACTTTATTAATAGCAATTATGAAAATACATCCCGTGCATTTTTGCACGGGTTAAAACTAGTATTTAATATAGAAGGGATTTAGTGTTAAAAGTTTTTGATCAAGCTTACAGATAGCTTATTTGAGTCAAGGGCTATGAATTAAATTCGGTTTTGGTACTCTATCTTATTCACATGGTACACGAACTTGACATGCTAATCGACTAATCGTAGTTCTTGAGTATTATCTATGGAGACTTTGCTTTGTCTGTTGGATTATAGCCTAGCACTATCTTGTGACTAATTGGTACTTGTTATAGCCAAAATTTACAATTTTCCTACTTGAATATGTGGTATCTTAAGAGTGGTCCATCATGGAGGAATTGGATTGGTGACATGGAAAGCATGGTCAACAAGTCAAAAGTAGTTGCTAAAAATGTGTGGGGTTTTACGCATAAGTTGGAGGGGAAATTCAATTCATAAAGAGAGCACATGTCACATCATAAAAGAGGCACATGTTAAAAGAAAAGGTCAACAAACTAACTCCCCAAAAGGTGGAGCAGTTGAAGAAGAACATGAGACCATCCAGGGAGAACGCTGAGGAGGAACGGGTCAAAGGAAGCAACTATAAATAACAAGCTAAGGCAAATCAGCTGGAACAAGTCAACAGCTGGAACAACTCAACAACAGCTTCCTAAAACTTAGGAGCAGTTGAGGAAGAATAGGAGACTTAACAGGCGGAACAGAGTTACGCACATCCAGCCTCCTGCCAGGAGGAACATGAACCAGTCAACAACTGATCCCTTGAAAGCAAGGAGGTTGACTTGGCAAGCAGAACGAAGTAGCACGAACTCAGCCTCCTGTCAGAATCCTGTCAGGAGGAACAGGAATCAGTCAGATAACGAAATCCTTGAAAGTAGGGGAGTTGAGGATCTTCAGTAGAAAATAATGGGGAGAAAACGGCAGCTACAATTAGGGTTATTAATGCCTATAAATATGAGGGATCCAAGGCAGAAAAGGGGCTACTGTATCATATCCAAGGCAATAGGAGATTTTAGGGGAGTTGAGGATCTTCAGCAGAAAATACTATCTCCTAGAAAACGAATCCCATCATCACTAAAACTCCATAACATATTGTATTATCTGTTCGGTTCTTGCTCATATCTTCATTAACAAATTATAGTACAATATTTGGCGGGATTCCGACTCCCCCCGCGGGTTTTCTCGATTTGGGTTTCCACGTCACCATTTTTGTGTGTCCTTTTTTCATTACTCTACTTTCATTGTTATTTTCGTCATTACTTTTACTTATTTTTCATCCATATTCCATCACAAATCACATATAAATTAACCCCCTTTTCAAGGCTAAAAAGAGTAGATCATTTTAACCCGTCAACGAACGATTTAATAGGTTTAGGTAATTTTTTACCAAAACAGTACTTATCTATTTTTATATGGAATGATCATGTATGTATATATATGTGATAAGTGTATGTTAAAGTTTTGACAAGTGGAAACTAAGGTTTTACTAGTATGGTCATTATATTTTACAGATTTATATGAACATAGTTATGTATATCACTAAGATTTAAGTCACTTGTTATTTAAGGGCTTATTTTCAGGTTCAGAAATTTTTTGGCTAGTAGGCTTTTATAAGATGTCTACTATTTTCGGTTATTTGATTAAAGCAGTAAGTTGCCAAAGTGACATCTATTGTGTAGATTAAATAATTTGAAATATTAAGACAATTGTGTGTAGTTGGATTTCATGCGGGTAATGGTCGGCCCAAAGGAAGTCCATTATTTGGCAGAGGTTCAATCACACTTGTGGTAATAAATATGTACATTTATTCAGTTTTTTATGTGAGTGTCAATTCGGCCCAAAGGAAGGCTTGATATTTGACCTAATTTTTACTGTTGTTATTTGATTACTACGCCAAAAGTACCACTTACAAGTCTAATTCTTGTCCAAAGATGGGGTTAGATATTTGACATGATTTTCATGTGAGTGTCAAGTCGGCCCAAAGGAAGGCTTGATATTTGACATGATTTTTACTGTTAGTATTTGATTATTACGCCAAGAGTACCACTTACAAGTCTAATTCTTGTCAAAACATGGGGTTAGATGTTGTGCAAGGTATCTTGTGATGATGAGGATGCCAATATTTGAATCTTAAAATTAAGTTAAGGGACATACATTTTATTTATGACACTCATATGGATTATGCCCTTTGTTTAAAAACCCCTTCGATTACATTAAATTATTTAAGCAACGATCTAGCTCTGGTTCCTCAAAACTCCTTTGTATTTTCTATCCATATATGATATTTTCATCGCAGCCCAAAGTTTTAAATATTCTATCCTTGTTTAATGATTGGACTGGTGGAAATTGTGCTACAGAAGGCGTGTGGTAGCAGTTGAGTACATACGAACGGACGGACAAGGCTCCAGAAAACTTAGCAGCCACGCAAGCGTGGCTCCTCTGTATGAGTGGGAAGCAAAATCCCAGAGCCACTAATCAAACGATGCCGGCAAACGAACAACGAGCACAGTAAAGCATGCACAACTGAACAAAAGATACACCAGAAACGGTACGGTCACAAGGTTACGAACGCATCACCTGACAACAAAAGCGATTGATAAAAGTAAACCTTACACATGCCCCGCAAGTACAAAAGAAAATACGCCAGGAATTGTTCCCTTGAACAAGGACAAAATGGTTTGCAAAAAATACTTTGCTCCCTTGAGCGAGGCCGAAAATTGTTCATACGAAACCAGCAAAACGTTTTACGACCCGCAGGGTGTTGGAGTGAGTGTCCTCAACAATAGTGCGATCACTTAATTAAATCTCATTATCAAGAATACAAAGGGATGATTAATATTATAGTCAACCGGTCCACATTAATCGGTAATGATTGGCTTGCTAGAGTTTGAAATTACTGTCGTATGACGATGGTGATCAGTTGATCCCTTGAGGTCACACCGAAAGGACAATTCCCAAATCATAAATTAAATTAATTATATATTGATATAGATTAATTGACCCCTTGGATTGAAGCAGTTCAATCTATATATATATTAGAATTATCATATTATTATAGGATTAACTGAAACGCATTTTGGTAATTAAATGATATATTACCAAAGTTGTAAGATGTTTATGAAACATTAGAGATAAGACTAATTGGTTAATATAATTACAATAAGTTGTAAAGTATATATATATATATATATATATATATATATATATATATAGAGAGAGAGAGAGAGAGAGAAAGAGAGAGAGAGAGAAAGGATCATGTAAGTCCTCTTAGGAAAGGTGAGTCCATAAGTCCTTTTATAGGCCATTGGATCTTGGAGATGGATGGCTGAGATTGAAGCTCTCAAAAATGGATTAATGGACTAATTTTCCACTCTCTCTCTCATCTTAACTAATTAACCACTAATCCCATCTTAATTCAATGTATAAGATTTTCCACCAATCCACTTATCTCTCATCCCTCATAATATCAATCCTTCCTCTCTCTCTAAAACCCAAATAATTCAAAAACCCAAAAAAATAAAACCCAAATAATCTCCTTTTCACTTCCTCACTCACCACCTTCCACCCACCCACCACCTATCTCCACCCCACTCACCAAACCCGCCGACCACCGTTACTCACCACCATCAACGGCCGCCGGCCAGCCATCCCTCGACTTTCCTATGCCGCCACCCCCACCTCCCACACTACCACCACCACCCGGCCAACCCCTCCTCGGCCTCCCTATGCCGCCACCCCCACCTTCCACGCTACCACCACCACCCTCCTCATACTCCTTCCTCTCACATCAAACCACCACCAAAACTAGATTTAAAAGAAAAACCCCATAAAAACCATCACCAAAACTAGATCTAAAAAAAAAATCAACCTCCTCCCATACTCCTTCCTCCTCCTCATACTCCTTCCTCCACGCCTGCCGCGCCGCCCCCATGTCACCCATGTCGTCCCCCTGCCACCGCCCTACTGGCTGCCACCGCCCTACTGACTGCCACCGCCCTACCGGCTGCCGCCCCCTGCCGGCTGCCGCCCCCTGCCGGCAGCCGCCCCCTGCCGGCTGCCGCCCCCTGCCGGCTGCCGCCCCCTGCCGGCTGCCGCCCCCTGCCGGCTGCCGCCCCCTGCCGTCCCTCCGTTGTCCTCCCCTGCCTCCTCCTCATCTCTTCTTCTTCTTCTTTTTTTTTTTTTTTTTTTTTTTTTTTTTCAGATTTGTACCACCATCTTCCTTTTCTTTTCTTTTTTTCTTTTTTCAAATCTGAAAAATGGTATGGTTTAGGTGGTGTTCTCATGGTTTTGGTGGTGTTCTCATTTCTCTTTTTTTTTTCTTTTCCCTTTTCTTTTTCTTCTTCAGTTTTGCTTAAATATTTGTTTTGTTTATTTTTCTGTTTTTCTTTGTTTTTTAGATCTGAAAAGGTGGGTCAAACTTTAATGACGTCTATTAAAATATCACATATTATTTATTAAAGTCACACATATTGTATATTAAAGTCACACATATTGTATATTAAAGTAACACATATTATATATTAAAGTAACACAAATTCTCTATTAAAGTTACACATATTGTATATTAAAGTAATACAAATTCTCTATTAAAGTTACATGTCTTATTTATTAAAGTCACATATATCAAAGTAACACATATTATTTATTAAAGTAACACAAAATGACCTTAAAGTTACACTTAATATTATTAAAGTAACACACATTATTTTGTGGTTAGTGGTGTTGTTTCACTGAAGTTTCACATATAATGACTGAAGTTACCCATATAATGACTGAAGTTACACAATTTTTTTTGTTGAAGTTACACATTTTTTTATATGTTTTATGTTTTTTTTTGAATTTGTTATGTTTTTATTTTTTTATTTTAGATTTCGTTTTTTTATTTTTTTATGGTGTTTATATTTCTAGATCTAAAGTTACACTATTTTAGACTAAAGTTATATAACTGAAGTTACATAGGTTTGGACTGAAGTTACATAGGTTTGGACTGAAGTTACATAGGTTTGGACTGAAGTTACAAAGATTTGGACTGAAATTTGACTAGTTTGGACTGAAGTCACACTAGAAAAGACTAATGCATAAAATTACCCTATAAAGGACTAAAGTTACACAAATAATAATTGAAGTTACACTAATAAAGTAAAATGTTACACTCATAAAAATGCTAAAATTTAATTGTATTTTGGGTTAAAGTTACACATATAAGGCTTGAAGTTACACAAATAATGGTTGAAGTTACAATCAGAAAAGGCTAAAATCACATAAAATTGTCTTAAAGTTACATAAATTCAAATTCATATAGTCGAAATCACAATTTAGCTTGAAGTTACACAAATAATGGTTGAAGTTACACTTGTACTGACTGAAGTTACACTCATAAAAAGGCTAAAATCACATAAACTTGTCTTGAAGTTTCATAAATTCAAATTTATGTATTCGAAATCACATTTTAGTTTGAAGTTACATAAATAATGGTTGGAGTGACACTCGTAATGACTGAAGTTACACTCATAAAAAGTCTAAAATCACATAAACTTGTCTTGAAGTTTCATAAATTCAAATTTATATAGTCGAAATCAAATTTTAGTTTGAAGTTTCATAAATAACGGTTGAAGTTACACTCATAATGACTGAAGTTACACTCATAAAAAGTCTAAAATGACATAAATTTGTCTTGAAGTTTCATAAATTCAAATTTATATAGTCGAAATCACACTTTAGTTGAAGTTGCACAAAAAGGGGCTGAAGTTACTCTCATAAATCTCAGAAACTCAAAAGTGATTAACTAAAGGCTAGAGAGAGAAAGTTAATTAATTAGTGCATAGGTAATTGATTAGTGTTAAGTGTGTTTTTGTCTCTACAATCTCATCCATCCATCTCCCTCATCCAATGGCTAGGATGAGGACTCATGGACTAAAAAAAAAGGGTGGACTCACAAGAACCTATCTATATATATATATATATATATATATATATATATATATATATATATATATATATATATATATATATATATATATATATATGATATAGACCATTTTACTACATGTATTTTGTAGATCATCACTTAAAATGTTAAGTATGATTTATTTGGTGAAAGATTATATTTAAATGTTAAATATGATTTTATAAAATTCTTATACATGCTAATTGTCACATGTCTCACATATGACAATTGACAATGAATTTGATTTTATGAAGTTGAAAACCAATTGAATAAAAAGATTAAAGCTCTACGATCCGATCGTGGTGGTGAATACTTGAACAATGAATTTGATTCACACCTAAAAGATTGTGGTATAGTATCACAATGGACTCCTCCTGGGACACCTCAATTAAATGGTGTGTCCGAAAGGAGAAATTGAACTTTATTAGATATGGTTCGATCTATGATGAGTCTGACAGAGCTTCCTGATTATTTTTGGGGTTTTGCTATCTTATCTGCAATATTTTCACTAAATCGAAGCCCGACTAAAGCGGCAAACAAGACTCCATATGAGATATGGACAAGGAAAGTCCCTTATTTGTCGTTTATGAGAATTTGGGGATGCGAGGCTTTTGTTAAGAATAAGTCTGACGATAAACTCGCACCCAAATCTGACAAATGTCTGTTTGTAGGATATCCAAAGGAATCACGTGCTTATTACTTCTACAATAAACACGAGGACAAAGTGTTTGTGTCTCGTGATGCAGTCTTTTTAGAAAATGATTTTTTTTCTAAAAGACAGAGTGGGAGAAAATTTTAACTTGATGAAGTCCAAGAGCCACAAACCGAAAAGGACGACGAGGAAAACGTTCCCTCTTCGTCTGACACGGTCCTTATTCCTTCGGAACATAGGAGGTCAAGCAGAATTCGTTATCAACCTGATAGATACCTTGGTATTATAGAGGAAGGTGATGACTATAATGTGTTACTTTTTGAAAGTAACGAACCTACTACCTACAAAGCAGCCATTTCTAGTCCCGACTCAAAGTTATGGCTAGGAGCCATGCAATCCGAAATGGATTCTATGTACGATAATCAAGTATGGGACTTGGTTGATTTACCTAAGGAGGTAAGACCTCTTCAGTGTAAGTGGATCTACAAGATCAAAAGTGGGATAGATAAACATAATGATGTTTACAAAGCTAGATTGGTAGCAAAAGGTTTCACCCAAGTTCATGGTCTTCACTATGACAAAACCTTCGCCTCAGTTGCCATTCTTCGATCTATAAGGATTATCTTAGCGGTTGCCGCATTTCATAATTATGAGATTTGGCAAATGGATGTCAAAACCGCCTTCTTGAATGGGATTCTAGAAGAGGAAGAGTACATGACACAACCTGAAGGTTTTGTGGATCCATCAAACCCTAAGAAGGTATGCAAACTTAAGAGATCCATTTATGGTCTTAAACAAGCATCCAGGAGTTGGAATCATCGTTTCGATCATTTAATTAAACAAAATGGCTTCACTCGAAGTGTTGAGGAACCATGTTTATACATGAAGTTTAGTGGGAGTAAAGTAACTTTTCTAGTCTTGTATGTAGATGACATACTACTCATTGGGAATGATATTCCAATGCTCACTTACATGAAAGAGTGGCTAGGGATACATTTCCAAATGAAAGACTTAGGAGAGGCCCAACGCATCTTAGGTATCCGGATCTATAGGGATAGATCTACAAGGATACTAGCATTAAGTCAAGAAACTTATATTGATAAGATCCTTGATCGGTTCAGCATGAAAGACTCTAAGAGAGGCTTTCTTCCTATGGGAAGTGGGATCACTTTGAGCAAGTCAGAGTGCCCTACGAAACCCGAGGAGATTGAACGCATGAAATTGATCCCTTACGCATTTGCTGTTGGATCAATCATGTATTCTATGATGTGCACTCGTCCCGATGTTGCATATGCTTTGAGCATGACAAGTCGTTACCAAGCAAATCCAGGTGATAGTCACTGGATAGCCGTAAAGAACATCCTTAAGTACTTGAGAAGGACCAAGGATTTGTTCTTAGTGTTTGGAGGCGAGACTGAGTTACGTGTAAAAGGTTACACATATGCCAGTTTCCAAACAGATAGGGATGATATGAAATCCCAATCCGGCTACGTTTATATGATGAATGGAGGAGCTGTTTGCTGGAAGAGTTTCAAGCAAAGCGTTACAGCGGATTCTACAACAGAAGCAGAGTACCTTGCAGCGTCTGAAGCTGCAAAGGAAGCTGTGTGGATTCGGCAATTTTTGGAAGGACTAACAGTAGTCCCTACTGCCAAAGATCCTATCACAATTTATTGTGATAACAGTGGGGCTATTTTTCAAGCAAAAGAGCCCAAGTCTAGTAACAAGTCTAGACATGTACTTATGAAATATCATGTAATTAGAGATTACGTGGACAGAAAGGAAATTGACATTTGTAAGGTTGGGACAGATGACAACATTGCTGATCCTTTAACCAAGCCTTTATCAAAGGCCAAGCTTGTTGGTCATGTCGTCACAATGGGATTGAGACGTGTACCTGAATTTCTTTAGATTATGTAATATGTAATTATTGAATGTTTTATTAATTATTTCATATATGATAATTGCATTCATTGTTCGAGTTTTATTATAAACTCTTTTATTTAGTTTGACTAAATTTAATACTTTGTTTATCCGAATAGATTGTAATACAATGTTGGACCCTATTCAAGTGAACAGGACGAACTTAGTATTTTGTCCCTAGTCATTTAATGAGGTGACGTCTCGAAGTGACTAGATTGTAAGTCGATTGATGGTTGGTTCAGTACCATGGGGTCATGGAGATGCCTGGTCGTTTACATAGACAGATTGTATGACACTCTGTCGGACAGTGACATTTGTAGAGACCCTTAAATCAGTTATTTGATGCGTGGTCGTGGCAGGGTCTTCTATCTTATTCCTATGAGTCGATTCTTTTGACTGGCGACCGTCTATCTGAGTCGGTGCAGTTTCCGATTGGTTTTGGTTGATGTTCTAGGTCGTGCCGTAAAAGGAGGCCGATGGACATCTTGTGGATCATGGTGATCTGCATCATACAGAGTAGATGAAACAACAGGAATTGTCCACCAACTTCAGGTACAAACATCTTTAGGCCACTCGAGGAGAAGTTACTGTAAATGCGTGGCCATGCTCGGAAAGAGATCTATGGTATATTTTCCGGTCAGAAAGTTACTCTCAGTATCGAGAAAACCACTCTAGATATAATCAATCGCAAGTGCGACCTGAAAGACATCTTACGTTGAGTGGGAGATGTGATAAAGGGACAGGAGAATTGGTGACGCACACTTGTGTCAGACAAGTGGGAGATTGTTGGAGTAGGTGTCCTCCACTGTGACACCCTCAAATTTGCGGAAAGAAAAAAAATTATTTAAATACATAAACGAAATATAATGATACATAACGAAGGTGTCATAACATAAAAAGGTCATTACAAAAACGGAAATACTATTATACAAAAGAAATCTACAAGACGGGAGACATATCTCCCGTATAAATACGGAAATAAAAGTGTGTACAATAATATACAAACTATGAACCGAATATAGGTCCAAGGTAAATACTGCGCTCGCTAGCTCGTCCATGTACCCCAAATATGCAACACCACCTGTTCGACCGCATTAAATATAAACACGGAAGCCACAGTCAGTGGGGAGTAACTCCGAGTTCTCCCAGCCACGAAATGTCGAGTTTAATGAAACATGAGAAACATAAAAGCAATGTATATATAAAATACAAAACCTTAACACATATGATATGCTTTTCATGTTATGAAACAGTTAACTAACATATAACCTATCATATGAAATCATAATGTGGAACGATAATAAAATTAACTCGAAGGTAGGGAAGTGGTATGCTGGCTCAGCGGTACCAAGTAACATGGCCCTGATTACACTCAAACCCTAATCAACACGTAACTGGAATCAGTTAACAACCGTTAAATCCAAAATCTATCAACCCTAGCCGGCTTGCATCTCACCTTCTAGAACTCATAGAATCATACAAACATGAAAGACCAATACTTCTACAAACAGGCATAAGTTCCTAGTACCGTCAATAGAAGACTTCTGTAACTCGAGGCTATACCACAAGGTAGGAAAACATCCTAGTCCTAGAATGATCAGACCTAGCGACAACAGCTATTCCATTCCCCGTCTCGTGACCAGAAGTACACAAGAAACTCTACTAGGCGACCCCCTAAGCAGAGATGGCTAGTACTTACGCTGGCTCCAACCCCAAAACGGATTAGGTAACCATGCCCCGACTTGGATATAAACCCACCAATCCGGGACACAAAAGCTATTAACCATGAACTATATACTCGTTAAAGACAGTACGGACCGATCAATGTCATGGTCCAAGATACTCATTTAGAATTACAATGGCCGAACCAAACTAATATCTTAACTCAGAGGTTACCTTTAAAACATGGCCAAGATACGACTTAACATGCCATATAATCGTAATTCTCTATGGGTACTTAGTCAACACGACACCAATCATATAATTAAACAGTCACAGGAAAACATCCTATCATGTGACTAATTGCATATCAATAAAATCATATATCATATCGCCTCATATCTATTAAGGCTAATTCATTAATTAAATACAACCATACATGAAGACAAATCCCCGACCCGAGTCCCACGACGGGTCATCAGTCAAATCGGGGCTGACTAGATCTTAGTTTGACCAAACCCGTTGGATCAAACCGGCTAGAAGCAGAGTCTTTATCACATAGACATAAAATCAACATATTCATTACATGTTATTTTATTACTACTTCTAACATGTGAATTATCATATTATACCCAAAACCCGCTTGACTTAAATGATTTCAACGTAAACTCATCTCGTATTATAATTTCTAACATGTGAGAAATAATAATTTTATGAAAACCTTTTTAATTAAATATTTTACTTATTAATATTTCCCACTTGCTAAATATTACAAAACACGATAAAAATGACGATAACTCAAAAACCGTCACGAGTCCCAAGGTGGGACCCACGGACTGAATTGGGCCGGACCCACATGGGCCTGTTTTGGGCCCCACGGCCTGTTTTGGTAAAAATGGCAGATTTTACACTTTTTATTTAAAACCGTTTTTCTAATATTTCCCCCATGCTTTAACATATTCAAAACCCGTCAAAACAACAACCAATCAATCAAACATCGACACAACCCAAAGACCAAAACCCGGACCCACCTTGGACCAACCCAGACCGGGTCTGAACCGGCCTGGACCGGTCCGGTTTGGACCCGGTTCTTGCCCCTTTCTCGGTTCCATCATCAAACACACCAAATCAATTCCAAACTTGTTTTTAATCATCAAACAACCATTTTAACAATCTTCCACACAAAATCATAACTTATTAAAATCATCAAAATTTATCAAGAACACCAAACTTGTTAAAATTCTTACAAAATCATAAAAATCATAACTTATGGAACATCATCAAAATTTATCAAGAACACTAAACTTGTTAAAAATTCATACAAAATCATAAAAATCATAACTTATGGAAAATCATCAAAATTTATCAAGAACACTAAACTTGTTAAAAATTCATACAAAATCATAAAAATCATAATTTAGTAAAAATCATCAAAATTCTTCAAGAACAATAAATCAACATAAAAATTTCCTCCAACTTAAAAATCATCAAGAATCATAAAACATCATAAAAATTTCATACAACATAAAAATCATCAAAAATCATAAAACAACATAATAACCACTACTTAACATATTACTAACTAAAAATCCTTAAATCATAAAAACATGAACCAAAAATAAATATGAACCAAAATCCAATTAAATAAAACTAAAGGCTATATTACTAACTCAAATCCTAAATAACAATAACATGAACATAAACTAAAACCTATGTGACATTAATTCGTCGAGTAAATCGGAAATGTTACCTTAGCTAGCCAAAAATCACTTAGCACAAAATAATAAGAAGTAATAATTAAGAAAACCCTTCTACTAGTCTTCACCCAAAATATAAGAGTCTCCAAATTCGTCTTCAAACTCTTCCCCTATAAGAAATAACAAGAAAAACAATTATTAGAACTTAACTAAATTTTCCATAATTAAATGATGAAAACGATCTTGACGGAATTGAAAATAAACCGTACTAGAAGATGAGGAGCGAAGAGGAGAGTCTAGAAATATAAATTAGGAAGGATTTAATTAAGAAATGAAGGATTTATGGAGGTTGTGCTCAAGAACGATGAAGAACTAAAGATGAACGATGAAGAACGCGAAGAACGATTAAATAAAGTGAGGTTTTGATCTTATTTTGATTTGTTGTAAAATGAAAAGTTGTTTGTGAGTCATATGGGGTGGGTGTGTGCCGTGAGTTTATAGACCAATAAAGGTGTAGAGTTTTGAAATTGTTGTTCCGTAATTGACTCGCGTTTAATAATTGTTTTACGGTAAACGATTAAATATAATTAACGATAAAGTTAATTACACCAAATATCTAGATATTAAGATATTGTATTCAAAAGTAATGAAGTATCAAGTCCTATTAGAGGACTTTTTGAACCGTGTGGAATGGTGAGAAAACGGTCTGATTTCGAGCGTTTTGCGTAATTTTCGTTAATTGATCGATAAAGCAAATAGTGATCTAGATATTATGATATTGTAATCAAAAGTAATCAAAATATCAAGGCTATTAGAGGACTTTAAGGAGCCGTGTGGTTTGAGGTGATTCGGGTCTGTTTTGGCTCGATTTGCGTAATCTCCGTTGACGGATCGATAAAGTAACAAATATCTAAGATATTTGTATTATTTTAATCGAATCAATTAAAATATCCAATCGTGAGTGGAAAAACGATGACATGGCCGCGTGACTCATGCCAAAGTCGAGTTTCGCTTTTGTTGCGCGCTTTACGATGCGTCGGGAATAGTAAAATGACGATTGGTTAAAAACCGTATAAGTTATTCTTTAAATTCCAAATAAATTCAAAATAATTATATTAAATTATGATAACTCTTTATAAATCTAAATAAAAATAAATCAAAAATATAATTTTTTTAAATAAAATTTCGGTCTTCAAAATTGTAAGACGAGTCGGGAAAAGTCAACGAAAGTCAAAATCGACTAAAAAGTCGGAAAAAGTAAAAAATGACTTAAAAGTCCAGAAAAGTTTAAGACGACTTTAAAAGTCAAGAAAAGTCAATGACAACTTTAAAAAGTCAAGAAAAAGTCAAAGACGATTTAAAAGTCAAGAAAAGTCAAAGATGACCAAAAACGGTCTTTTCATGAAATCTCTCAAAAATTCCAAATACGAACGCGGAATTTCAAAATACGACTCGGAACAAAAAATTCCTATATTAAAAACTTAAGTTCTACTGAAAAG
>JAIUZE010048193.1:0-24677 GCA_022085475.1 Heliosperma pusillum
TAAAAAAATAATATTTTTAATTTATTTTTATTAAGATTTATTTGGATGTATGATAATTTAATATAATTATTTTGAATTTATTCGGAATTAAAGAGAAGGTTTTACGGTTTAAACCCGAACATCATTTAACTATTCCCGAGCCAACTTAAATCCCGAAAACAAACCCGAAACCCGACTTTGGCATGAGTCACACGCCCATGTCACCTTTTTCCACTCACATTAGATATTTTGAATTAATATGATTAAACTAATAATAATATCTAAGATATTTATAACTTTATCGATCCGTCAACGAAAATTACGCAAACCGTTTACAAAACAGATCCGATTCCTCTCATTTCTCACGGCTCCTCTCCTCTCTAATAGGGCGAGATATTTTCATTTCTTCTCATTAATATAACATAATATCTAGATATTTAATTTAATTAACTTAATATTTAATTAATTACCTTATTATAATAATAAAACCCGAGTAAATTCCGTAACAACAATTTCAAAACCCGACTCAATATTTTCTCTATAAACACACGGCTCACTCACCATTACTCACTAACAACTTTTCATTTTACAATAAATCAAATTAAGATCTAATTAATCGTTCTTCATCGTTCTTCATTCGTTCTTCGTCGTTCTTCATTCGTTCTTCGTCGTTCTTGAGCAAAATCATCATAAAAACCTTCATTTCTTATTTAAATCCATCCTAATTTATATTTCTAGGATCTCCTCTTCGCTCTCCATCTTCAAGTACGGTTTAATTTCAAATCCGACAAAATCGTTTTCAACATTTAATTATGGAAAATCAAGTTTAAATTCTAATAATGTTTTTTCTTGTCATTTCTTATAGGGGAAGATTTTGAAGACGAGTTTGGAGACTCGTATATTTTGGGTGAAGATGAGTAGACGGGTTTCTTATTTTATACTTCTTATTTTGGTGCTAATTGATCTTGCTAGCTAAGGTAACGATTCCGAGTTACTCGACGATTTAATGTTACATAGCCTTTGTTTCTTTTGTTTTTGGTTCATCTTTCGTTTTTGTTCATGTTATTATGATTTATGGATTTTTAGTTAGTAACATGCTAAGTAGTGGTTATTATTATGTTTTATGAATTTATAACATGTTGGTTGTTCTTAACATAGTTGGATGATTTATTTAAAATCATGATTTTTGTATGGATGATTATTAAATGGGTTGTTAAAATGGTTGTTGTTAATTAAAATCATGTTAGAATTAATTTGGATTGGTGGTTGTTGAAACCGTGTAGGGTGGCCGGAGGTGGGGCTGGAAAACCGACCCAAACCAGCCGGTTCAGGCCGGTTCAGGCCCGGTCCAGGCCGGTCTGGGTTGGTCCATGGTGGGTCCGGGGTTGGTCCTTGGGAGTTGTGTCGATACTTGATTGTTATGTTGTTGTTTTGACGGGTTTTAAATATGTTAACGCATGCGGGAAATATTAGGAAACGGTTTTTAGTAAAATCGATAAAAAAAAACCCAAAACAGCCCAAGTCAGCCCAAAACAGCCCGTGGGCCAGTTCAGGCCCGTGCCTTGGTCGGCCCAAGTCAGCCCGTGGGTCCCTCCCTTGGTCTTGTGACGGTTTTTGAGTTATTACCGTTTTATCGTGTTTTGTAATATTTAGCAAGTGGGAAATGTTAATAAGTAAAATATTTAATTAAAAAGGTTTTTCATAAAATTATTATTTCTCACATGTTAGAAATTATAAGACGAGATCGTAGTTTATTTTGATATCCTTTAAGTCAAGCGGGGTTTTACGTAAGATTTAATAATTCACATGTTAGAAGTTTTTAATAAAATAACATGTAATGAATATGTTGATTTTATGTCTATGTGATAAAGACTCTGTTTCTAGCCGGTTTGATCCAACGGGTTTGGTCAAACTAGATCTAGTCAGCCCCGATTTGACTGATGACCCGTCGCGGGACTCGGGTCGGGGATTTGTCTTCAAGTAAGGTTGTATTTAATTAATGAATTTGCCTTAGTAGATATGAGGCGATATGATATTTGAATATGATTTATATGCAATTAGTCACATGATAGGAAGTTTTTCCCGTGACTGTTTGATTGTATGATATATGTCGTGTTGACTAAGTACCCATAGAGAATTATGAGTATATGGCGTCTTGACCATTCTAATTCTAAATGAGTATCTTGGACCATGTCATAGATAGGCCTTACTATCTTTAACGAGTATATAGTTCACAGCTTGATAGCTTTTGTGTCACGGCATGGGGGGCTTATCTCCAAGTCGGGGCATGGCTGCCTAAGAGTTCCACTTTGGGAATGGAGCCAGCTTAAGTACTAGCCATCTCTGCTTAGGGGGTCGCCTAGTAGAGTTTCTCATGTACGGTTATGTCATGGGACGGGGAATGGAATAGCTGTTGTCGCTAGGTCTGATCAGTCTAGGACTAGGATGTTTTACTACCTTGTGGTATAGCCTCGAGTTACAGAAGTCTTCTATTGACGGTACTAGGAACTTATGCCTGTTTGTAGAAGTATTGGTCTTTCATGTTTGTATGATTCTATGAGTTTTAGAAGGTGAGATGCAAGCCGGCTAAGATTGATAGAGTTTGGATTACCGATTGTTAACTGATTCACATGATTACGTGTGATTAGGGTTTGAGTGTATCAGGGCCATGTTACGTGGTAACCGCTGAGCCAGCATACCAGCTTCCCTACCTCGAGTTATATTTTATTATCGGATTCACATGATAGCTTTCATATGATAGGTTATATGTTAGTTATTTGTTTCATAACATGAAAAGCATACCGTATATGTTAAGGTTTTGTATTTTTCCATATACATCTCTTTTATGTTATTCATGTTTTATTAAACTCGACATTTCGTGGCTGGGAGAACTCGGAGTTACTCCCCCACTGACTGTGGCTTCCGTGTTTATATTTAATGCGGTCGAACAGGTGGTGATGCATATTTGGGGTACATTGACGAGCTAGCGAGCGAATTATTTACCTTGGACCTATATTCGGTTCTTAGATTGTATATTATTATACACTCTTTTATTTCCGTATTTATACGGGAGATATGTCTCCCGTCTTGTATAATTCTTATGTATAATATTATTTTCCTTTTGTTATGAACCTTTTTATTTTAAGACACCTTCGTTATGTATTCTCGTATATTATTTAGTTAAATTATTTTTTTTTCTTTCCGCAAATTTGAGGGCGTCACATCGGGTATAGATGTACCGATCACTGGAGGCTCTACCTTACCGTATAAGTAGTTTGCCAAAGTCAAGATCTAGCCTAATAAGTCTAAAATCAATCCCTCACCCACTGTGTACAAGGCATCCCCATGTATGCAAAATCCCGTCAAAAGCGTGAAACATTGGCTAAAAAGCTACAATAACGGAAATGCATTGAGGAATGACATTATGCACAACACAATTGGGTGGACAAAACACACAACTTTTATTAAAAAAATTTCTTTTTTATTTTTTTTTATTTTTCAAAATTTTCAAATTCAATAAACAACTAGACTAAATAAACAACGACACAAACTAAATCCCACCCCCAAGCTAGAATAACACATTGTCCTCAATGTGAGAAACGGGTTTAAGTGCAGAAAACACAAAGAAGGAAGGACAACATAACCAACAAAGGAATGGGGGACGACTCAACAAAATGGTAAAGAAATAAAAGAAAACATACAACCGTGCAGCAGCTCCCCCAAGCTAGCTTGAAAACGGGGGCAAAGTACAACCCAAGCACCAAAGGACCTGTGATGAACAAGCTACTACAATACTAGATAAAATTATTGTCTTATTGTCAAAGCTATTAGAACCAAAACCAAATGAATTATTTAAAAATTAACATTATTAAATTGTCCAACAAAAATAATTTATTTCATAACAATATATAATAAAACACGGGTTGCCTCCCGCGAAGCTTTATTTAAATGTCTTGCTAGACTCTTTATTAATGAAAATCATTCTTTGTGCCTTAAAAAGCATGTCAATGCCCTTAGAAGTAGATCATATACCTGCGCATGAGCTATACAAAAACATATGTAAGCAATTGACAAGATATAGGCATGAAATATTGAAGGTAAGAATTGATATATCTTATCATTTTGCGCATGACAAACTTCATAGATGACCACTGAACTGCTCCACTCGTCAGTGAGAGATGGAGTGAAATGTTTAAGATCATGGAACAAACAATTAGTTCCCAAAATATCATTAGTGGACTCTAATTGGGGGTAGGGTGAATCAAATGAGTGGGAATCAAAAATGGGTGGTTGATCCCACTTAATTTCAAGGCTAGGTTCACAAAACCCAAAATCATTTTCAAATAAATCTGAAATATCCTTAGCGAAGGGATTTTCAAAGAAATCTGATGACTCGATCGACGATTCTCCATTGGAGTCACAAATGGGCTTAACTGTGACACCCTCAAATTTGCGGAAAGAAAAAAAATAATTTAACTAAATAAAAGATGAGAATACAAAACAAAGGTGTCTTAAATAAAAAGGTTCATAACAAAAAGGAATTAATATTATACAAAAGGAATATCTAAAACGGGAGACATATCTCCCGTAAAAATACGGAAATAAAAGAGTGTATAATAATATACAATCCTAAGAACCGAATATAGGTCCAAGGTAAATACTTCGCTCGCTAGCTCGTCAATGTACCCAAGTATGCATCACAAACCTGCCAACCGCATTAAATATAAACACGGAAGCCACAGTCAGTGGGGAGTAACTCCGAGTTTTCCCAGCCACGAAATGTCGAGTTTAATTAAACATGAATAACATAAAAGCAATGTATATGGAAAATACAAAACCTTAACATATATGATATGCTTTTCATGTTATGAAACAATTAACTAACATATAACCTATCATATGAAAGCTATCATGTGAATCTGATAATAAACTATAATACGAGGTAGGGAAGCTGGTATGCTAGCTCAGAGGTTACCGTTAACATGGCCATGATACACTCAAACCCTAATCCAACATAATATCATGTGAATCAGTTAACAACCGTTAATCCAAACTCTATCAACCTTAGCCGGCTTGCATCTCACCTTCTAGATTCATAGAATCATACAAACATGAAAGACCATACGTCTAGAAACAGGCATAAGTTCTTAGGACAGTCAATAGAAGACTTCTGTAACGCGAGTCTATACCACGAGGTAGGATATACTTAAATATTTAGGCTCAGCGGTCACGCTAATGACATGGCCAAAATACCAAGCACACATCTGGGCTCAGCGGTTACCTTTAAAACATGGCCCAGATCCAAAGCACATATCTTAGCTCAGAGGTTACCCTAATAACATTGCCAAGATACAACTCTACCCTAATCCTAGACTGCGCAGACCCAGAGAAGTGCGGAAAAACATCGCACCCAAGACTCATCACATGAGTACCCCTAAGGAGATCCACCAAAGGGTTGGCTAGTACTTAAGCTGGCTCCATTTCCCCAAAGTGGGAAGCATAGCAAGCCATGCCCCGACTTGGAGATCCACCAAACCGGGACACAAAAGCTATCAAGCAGTGAACATATACTCGTTAAAGATATTAAGGCCTATCAATGTCATGGTCCAAGATACTCATTTAGAATTAGAATGGTCAAGACGCCATATACTCATAATTCTCTATGGGTACTTAGTCAACACGACACATATCATACAATCAAACAGTCACGGGAAAAACTTCATATCATGTGACTAATTGCATAAAAATCATATTCAAATATCATATCGCCTCATATCTATTAAGGCTCATTCATTCATTCATTAAATAAAACCTTACCTGAAGAAAAATCCCCGACCCGAGTCCCGCGACGGGTCATCAGTCAAAACGGGGCTGACTAGATCATAGTTTGACCAAACCCGTTTGGTCAAACCGGCTAGAAACAGAGTCTTAGCCATCGAGGCTTGAACATAAGAATATTACATTCATTTCATGCTATTTCATTCAATTTCTAACATGTGAATTATTAATTCATACGAAAACCCGCTTGACTTAAAGGATATAAAATTAAACTACAATCACGTATTATAATTTCTAACATGTGAGAAATAATAATATATTGAAAACCTTTTAATTAAATAATTTACTTATTAAAATTTTCCACTTGCTAAATATTACAAAACACGATAAAATAACAATACTCAAAAACCGTCACAAGTCCAAGTGGACCCACGGTTCATTTTGAACCGGTTTTGGTTATCTTTTCTAAAAACCGTTTCCTAATATTTCCCGCATGCTTAACATATTTAAAACCCGTCCAAACAACAACAAAACAATCAAGTATCGACAAAAACCCAAAGACCAAAACACGGACCAACCAGACCGGGCTGGACCGGGTCTGAACCGGCCTGAACCGGCCTGGTTTGGCCCGGTTTTCCAGCCACCAAAACAGCCCCCTACGGCCACCACCAACATCACCTCTAAATTATTTCTAACATGTTTTAATTAACAACATCCATATTAAACAACCAATTCATCCATCATGCATACAAAAATCATGATTATGAACAAATCATCAAATATGTCAAGAACACTAAACATGCCAAAAATTCATCCAACATAATAATATAACAACTTATCATGTTACTAGTTAAAAATCATAAATAACTATAACATGAACATAAACAAAAGAAAACAAAGGTATGTAACATTAATTCGTCGAGTAACTCGGAATCGTTACCTTAGCTAGCAAAATCACGTAGCACCAAAAATAAGAAGTAAAGAAAAACCCGTCAACTAATCTTCTCCTAATATATACGAGTCACCAAACTCGTCTTCAAAATCTTCCCCTATAAGAAATGACAAGAATAATATTGTTAGAATTAAAACTTGATTTTCCATAATTAAAGTGTTGAAAACGATTTTGTCGGAATTGAAAATAAACCGTACTTGAAGATGGAGAGCGAAGAGGAGATTCTAGAAATATAAGGTAGGACGGATTTGAATAAGAAATGAAGGTTTTATGAGGATTTTGCTCAAGAACGACGAAGAACGAATGAAGAACGACGAAGAACGTTCAAGAACGATGAAGAAGAGAAGATGTAAGGAACGACCCCCCGAAGAACGAGTTTAAGGAAAAAGTATTAATTAGATATTAAGTTTGATTTATTGTAAAATGAAAAAGTTATTGTGAGTAAATAACGCCTCTCCCCTCGCCTGCGCACCCCCCGATTGGGCCCCCCCCCTTCTCCGGAGTTTATAAGAAGAATTAATGGTAGGGTTTGGACAATGGTGGTTAGACAATTGACTCGGGTTTAAACCACATTACTATAAGGCCCCGACCCCCCACGACCTAATTGATAGTAAGGTAATTAAATCAAAATCTAGATAATTATCGTTATTCGTAATCAAAAGAAAGAAAAATATCTAAGTTCTAAGAGGGGGAGGGTGCCGTGGGGTTAGGTAGAGTTAGTAACCCCCGTCTCCTCGCCCCCCTTTTAAGCGATTTGCCGTAATTTAAGTTAACTGCGATCAATCGATATATCCGTAACAAATCTTATACGGGACTCGCTATTAGTTTAATCGAAAGAATTAAAAGATCTTAAGTGAGTGGAAAAAGATGACATGGCGTCCGTGACTCTCTACGTGCCAAAGTCGGGGGGTTCGGGTTTCGTTTGGGATTTGAAGATGACTCGGGAATAGTTAAATGACGTTCGGGAGAAAACCGTAAAAGTTATTAGTAATTACGAATAAATCAAAATACCCAGTATAGTTAACTATTATGCATTAAACCCACCCCCCCCCCCCCCCCCCCCCACACCACCCATAAAGCTCCCGACCCACCAAAAACCAATTAATTTATTATTTTTCAAATAGTGAAATTTTCGGTCTTTCCCCCCCCCCCCCCCCCCCCCCCACAATTTACGAGGTGAGTCGGGAAAAGTCAACGAAGTCAAAATCGACTTAACAACGGGATTCTCCATGGAATCTCTCAGAAATTCCAAATACGAACTCGGAATTTCCAAATACGACTCGAAACAATAAATTCTATTTTAAAAACTTAAGTATGCTGAAAAGTATCCGTAAAATATTTTTACTAGAAAAATAGGGTACTTTTCGGGTTGTTACATTATGAGCCACATTTGAAGTAGCTCTAGGAATGAAAGGAGCAGGATTCCTTGTATTTGCATTGAAAGAAGGATTGAACCTCTTCTTGTTAGCATAGGAACTAGAGGAAGACGGGATAAACGGCCTCTTCCCATAAACATTCGGCCTAGGAGCATAAGAAGGAGAGGGATTATTCATCAAAGCTTCATCCCTTATAGCCTTCATTGAATTTTCAGCCCATAAGGCATCATCATAAAGATCTCCAAAGGAATTGGTATTCCTTCTCACTTTGCTTTGAAGGACGGCACTCAACTTGTTACGGTAATAGAATGCACGGTCTTCATCATCACGGATAAGCCTCGGCGCAAAATGAGCGAGCTTATTAAACTCCGTAGTAAACTCTTGAGCGGATAGGTTGCCTTGTTTAAAATCAATGAACTCCTTAAGCCTTTGCTGTTTAAGCTCTTTAGGATAAAATCTACCCTCCACAAGAGCTTTAAAGCAAGCCCAGTTAAAGTCCTCTTCAAGAACAGCAGTGGCACTTGTGATAGCCCACCAGTTGTCGGCTTCCCTCACCAGAAAGTGCTTTGCGATCCTAACCTTGTCCTCCTCTCGGACTCGGTATAGATCGAATTGTTTCTCCATCTCACGGAACCAATCGGATAGCTCCGTAGGATCCGACTCTCCACCATATGGTACGATCTTACTTCTAGCTATCTGTCCAGCTACCCACGCGTAGCCACCTTGATGGTTTTCTTCCCTTCTAGGGGGAACTTGGTTGGCATGAGCTAAAGCTGCATCTTGCTGATTTTTCAGCACTTGAGTGAGAGCTTCCAACATCACATTCTCAACTAGTCGCGGTCTAACCATCTTCATAAGAAACAAAAACAAATTAAGTTACTCCTATCAATTAGCATAAACAAATAGACTACCAAGTAAAGTCCTTAACTTCTACCCAATCACTCATTTATTATTTCAAGGTCAAGTAGTTTAAGTTAGGGTTCACGTGTGTGCATCGGGAGCGATGAAGCTCTGATACCAACTGTGACAACCCTCGCGAATGCGGAAATATAAAACAAACAAGCATGTGAATTATATTGCGGAAATAGGTAGTTTTTAAAAAAACTTTTAAACATGCAAGTTAAATAAAACGAGGAGTGTCAAAATATTACAAGCTAAGTACGGAAATACAACAAAGAGACGGGGTCTCTTAAAATGTTAGCAAAGAACAAGTGTTTAGCAAAACTAGCTAATATCGTCTAGAGGTGAAAACTTCCAGGGACAACGCCCGCTAGATCACACCCGAACCCCAAAACATCATATCCAAAAAGGCATCCAAGCAAGCAACCTGTTCATTCATGAAAAACATGAACGCCACAGTCAGTGGGGAGTAACTCCGGGTTCTCCCAGCCATATCACATTAAACGTACATATAAGGAAATACAAAAGTAAAATCATGCATATATAGATATACATGTGAGTTACGATAAGAATAGATAGGCAATACGATAAATAATGATAAGAGCCTATGGAATACAAATCCGAATCCGTCATGTTATTCAAAGACTCGGGGAAGACACTCTTAGGCAACCGAATACGCTCACTAGGGCTTGCATCTCACCGTTAGCGGTATAAGTTTGATAAGATTGAGACTCGACAAACAACCATGCCAAGTCATGCAATGATCATGAATAAACAATCATGAAATCACGCATTCAAGTATAACAACATAAAGACGACATCTCTCACGGTAAATGAAACGCACTAGCATCGTGTACATGGCAAGTATGATTAACAAGCATCCACGACATAAACATTTCCCTGAACGCATACACGATCACATTTCGTATATGTAGACTAATTTCCTCCGGTAGGACGACGATATAAATACCCGGTCCTAGTCTAAACCTGGCCAGACTCTCGGAATAAATCATGTTCCGATTCGACATGCGATAAACGTTTCGCATCCAAGACTCGGTCAATCGTAGACGCCGAGTACCCCAAATTCGGTCGAAAATTCACGAAAGAGGCGGAAAAGAGTTCAAGCCACATAACAAGCGGTACGCTACATGCAAATAACACCACCTCGCAAGTACACAACATTTGACGGCAGGGTCGATCAACGCATAGCGTTCAACTCCCAACAACGTCGTCGTATGCCCACTAACACATGCATTTAAGCAGTAGGATACCTCTCCGTTCCGACATTCCAGCCTTACAAACGGGAAGGTAGCCAAGGGAATGAGAGTACAAAGCACAAGACAAAATAGTGCTCAAACCTTATCATTTGTAAAAACCGACTCAAAGTGGGAACATACCAAAAACCGTCACAAAACATGAGAATAGGGATTCATATAAGTTTAAATATGATAAACATGAGTCAATACATGATACATAAGCATTAGAACAAGTTTATGAAGCATAATGAATAAAAACATAGATCACCTCTCCAAAACAATGTTGTTTGGAAACCAACGAAAACAAGGATCCACTTCAAACGGGCATAACTAGAGTTCTAGATATGGGAATGCAGAAATTCCAAGTCGAGGTGATAGCTTAACCTCTTATGGTTCCAACGAGATGTCACAAGCCCAAAAAAAGCAAGTAACGAAGGAGATATGATTATTTTACGAAAAGGGGTCAATGCAGGAAAAATTCTGTTGGCAGCGGGTGACGCGGCCTGCGTCCTACGACGCAGCCTGCGTCCCCCAACGCAGCCTGCGTCCTTCACGGGATTCAAGGACGAACAAAAATCAACATGTTATCAACAACAAAAACCTCATTTATCATTACAAATCATCAATTCTCATATCAATTAACCACTAACAACATCCATCAACAACAATACAAGTCATAAGCTTACTAACCATAATCTACATACGGTTTCTATCCTAGAAATCACATAAAACACGTAAATGATATCGAGTAACCCTTCACCGTTACCTTTAAGCGTCTACTAATCGTCAAGCTCCTCTTCAATAAGGTAATAGTCTTTGTCGGGATCTTGGAGGTCACCACCTACAAATAGACCATAAAAGATGAATGAAATTCATCTTGAGAAAGACGGGAAATTTGAAAAGCGAGAAAGACGATGATTTTAACATCAAAACGGATAGAGGAAGGTAAGGGGAGAAGAATGAGACGAACTTACGTAAATTCCAACAAGAAACGATTGAGCTAGGCGAAATCTAAGATCGAAATCAAAGAGGGAAAGTTTTGGGGATTTCTTAAGGAGGAAGAAAGGTGAATGTGTTGTGTGAATGAATATTAGGTTAAGGGAGTAGTGTGAGTTGTGTAGGAGAAAAGTCAACAAAAGTCAAAGACGGACTCAAAAGTCAAGAAAAGTCAAACTCGTCTTAAGACGGGATTTTCATGGAATCTCGCGGAAATTCCAAATACGAACTCGGAAATTCTAAATTCGACTCGGAACATAAAATTCTAAATTAAAACTTAAATTTGCTGAAAAGATTTCGTAAAATATTTCTACTAGAAAAATAGGGTACATTTCCGGGTGTTACACATACAATCAAAACAAGTTCATTCCTTTTCCCCCAATTCGATTATGACTACTATAACAATCACAATATACTTACCATAGAAGTCGATCAAGGCAATGAAACAAACGATCCGGCAAGATAATCAAAGGCTCAATGGGGGATTTGAGAGAGTTTAGGAGTTTAGGGTTTTGAGATTATGAAATGTAAAAAAGATTATGAATTAATCTCTCCTATTAAGCCTTTAATCATCCGTAGAACCAATCCAGAAAACCGTCGTACTTGGTCGTGTACAATATGTACTCGGTCGAGTGCCAAAGTCACTCGGCCGAGTACACAAGGTCAGAACAACCAAAAAGACACCAGCCAAATTCACTCGGTCGAGTAGACTATACTCGGCCAAGTACCTCATGTACTCGGTCGAGTAAGCCCTACTCAGCCGAGTCCCCTACACATAAGAATACGAAGTATTACAGAAAGGGTGTGTGATGAAGCTCGCCAAGCGTTGAAAGGGCGCGTGATGAAGCTTTCCAGCCGTTGAAAGGGTGCGTAGTGAGGCTCGCCAACCGTTGAAAGGGCGAATGATGAAGCTTGCCAGCCGTTGAAAAAAGAGCGTAGTGAGGCTCGCCAGCCTTTGTATGTGAGAATTTTGTGACAACCCTCGCGAATGCGGAAATATAAAACAAACAAGCATGTGAAATATATTGCGGAAATAGGTAGTTTTTAAAAACTTTTATACATGCAAGTTAAATAAAACGAGGAGTGTCAAAATATTACAAACTAAGTACGGAATATAACAAAGAGACGGAGTCTCTTCAAATGTTAGCAAAGAACAAGTGTTTAGCAAAACTAGCTAATATCGTCTAGGGGTGAAACTTCCAGGGACAACGCCCGCTAGCTCACACCCAAACCCCAAAACATCATAGCCAAAAAGCCATCCATGCAAGCAACCTGTTCATTCATGAAAAACATGAACGCCACAATCAGTGGGGAGTAACTCCGGGTTCTCCCAGCCATATCACATTAAACGTACATATAAGGAAATACAAAAGTGAAATCATGCATATATAGATATCAATGTGAGTTACGATAAGAATAAATAGGCAATCCAATATATAATGATAAGCTCATATGGAAATCAAATTGAGGAACCATCATGTTATTCAAGACTCGGGGAAGACACTCTTAGGCAACCGAATACGCTCACTAGGGCTTACATCTTACCGTTAGCGGTATAAGTTTGATAAGATTGAGACTCGACAAACAAACCATGCCAAGTCATTCAATGATCAATCATATAATCATTCATGTAATCATACCAATATATTGACAACAGCTCTCACGGTAAATGAAACGCACTAGCATCGTGTACAATAGCAAGACAAGCCAATGGAAGCTCACGGAATAAGACGTTTTCCGGAACCGTATACGATAAGACGTTTCGTATACTCATGACCTAGACAATCAAGTTCACGGGATAAGACGTTTCCCGGAATCATGTACGATAAGACGTTTCGTACACACAAGACTCTAATCCTCTCGGTAGGACGACGATAATAATACGATCCTAGTCTAAACCTGGCCAGACTCTCGGAATAAGACGTGTTCCGATTCGACATGTGGTAAGACGTTCCACATCCAAGACACGGACTTACAATATATATGCCGAGTACCCCAAATTCGGTCAACCTTCACGAAAGAGGCGGAAAGAGATCTATAGTCAAAAGTCAAGCTAGTACGCTACATGCAATAACACCACCTTGCAAGTATACAACATTTGACGGTCGGGTCGATCAACGCATTGCGTTCGCCTCCTAACAACGTCGTCATATCCCCACTAAACATGCATACAAGCATCAAGGATACACCCCATCGCTCCGACATTCCAGTCTAACGAGTATAAGGTGTAGCCGGGAAATGAGAGTTCATAGCACAAAATCATTAGTGCTCAAATCATAACATATGTAAAACCGACTCAAAAGAGGGATATACCAAACACCGTCACAAAACATGTGAACATGGCATTATATAAATGTAACTATGATAAACATGAATCAATACATGATACATAAGCATTAGACCAAGTTTAAGAAGCATAATAAATAGGAAACATAGATACCTCTCCAAAACAACAAGTTTGGAAACTAACTAAAACAAGGGTTCACTTCAAACGGTCATAACTAGAGTTCTAGACATGGGAATGCAGAAATTCAAAGTGGAGGTGATAGCTTATCCTCTTACGGTTCCAACGAGATGTCACACGCCCAAAACGAGCAAGTAACGAAGGAGATATGATCATTTTACAAAAAGGGGTCAGTGCAGGAAAAGTTCTGTTTGGCAGCGGGTGACGCGGCCTGCGTCCTACGACGCAGCCTGCGTCCCCCAACGCAGCCTGCGTCCTTCACGGGAGTCAAGGACGATCAATTTCCAACATGTTATCAACAACAAAATCCTCATTTATCAACACAAACCATCAATTCTCATATCAATTAACAACTAACAACAACCAACAACAACAACACAAGTCCTAAGCATACTAACCATAATCTAAATACGGTTTCTAACATGGAAAACACATTAAACACGTAAATGATATCGAGTAACCCTTCACCGTTACCTTTTCGCGTCTTTAAACGGTTTCTAAACCTTCCTAGTCTCCACCTACATACAATTACATAATAAAAGATGAATATCATCCACCTTGAGAAAGACGGATAATTTAAAAAGCGAGAAAGACGGTAATTTTATTACCAATACGGATAGAGGAAGATAAGAGGGAAAGAATAAGACGAACTTACGTGAATTTGAACAAGAAATGAAGGCGTTATGACGAATCTAAGCTTGGAAGAAATGGAAGCTAGGTTTTTGATGGGGTTTTCTAGTAAAGAAGAAAGAGTTGAATTGTGAGAATGAATTAGGTTAGGGTTTGAGGGAGTATATGTAGGAGAAAGTCAATGAAAGTCAAAGGCGGCTCAAAAGTCAAGAAAAGTCAAACTCGCCTTCAGACGGGATTCTCATGGAATCTCGCGGAAATCCCAAATACGAACTCGGAAATTCTAAATTCGACTCGAAACTTTAAATTCTAAATTAAAACTTAATTTTGCTGAAAAGGTTCCGTAAAATATTTCTACTAGAAAAATAGGGTACATTTCCGGGTGTTACAATTTTCATGCTTCTTTCTTCAGGCGGACTCTCTTTGGAATAGAGCGTTCGTGAGAATCTGTTTGTGTCTGTGTTCAGGCGAACTCTTGCTGGGGAAAGATATATCGAAAAGGATTTTGGCCCACAAGCAACAAACTTGTAATAACCAAACTCCTGGATAGAGCTCTGCTGGGGAAAGGGCGTAGCAAGAGCTGCAACTCCGCTAGGGGTTGCTTGAAACCGCTTGAAAAATTTCTTGACGTTGCTTGAAATCGCTGGGGATTGCCTGAAATGACTAGAATGGCTGGGGATTGTTTAACGTTGCTTGAAATTGCTGGGGATTGCTTGAAATGACCAGCGGTGAGGGACAGAAGAGCCAGCGTTTTGCTTACGATATCTTTAGGAGGTCGAGGTGGCAGGCGTACAATTTTCCAATTTTGGCTATTGCATAGGAATGCACTTGATTTGAAAGCAGGTGGCACCGTTTCGGCATGTAGCGTTATGGAGGGTGGCCAATTGGTTGAGGGCTACAGCCATTGAGACACTCGTAGCTCGACGGTATCGACAGGTATGAACCTCTCGTTCCTTGTTCACTTTGTTATATTTTGAAGAGAAGTGATTTGAAATGTGGCATTTCTTTATAGAGAGTCTTGGAGGGCGAGCTGACATAGTCCTGGGAGGAGATAGCTTGTTTGTTGAGGGAGCTAGAGGACAGAGACACTGATATTGTCGCTCTCGAGGTTATAGCTGGGCTTGGTTATGAGGATTAGTTGTCTTTTGCTGTTTTGTTGTTGGTTTGTATATTTTGGCTTGTTTTTGCACATTTTGGATTTTATCATGGGCGAGCCCCCAGTTTTGAATTTTGGACTTTGGCTTGGATTGTGAATTTGGATTCTCGATTTTGGATTTTGGATTTGGTTTTGGGCTTTGTCTTTGGCTTTTGGCTTTGGCTTTGGCGTTTTGGCTTTGGCTTTGGCTTTGGCTTTCAGTTTGATGTATATGCCTCTTTTGGTTGTATTTGATGGCTTGAGTGTGTAACACCCCCATAATCCGTTATATTTAAAAATATAGTTTTCATGTAAAATTCGGAACATGGATGTGTCACAATTGAACCAATTGTAGTAGAAGTATTTCATGTAATTCAAAGGGGTAAATATCCACGTGAATTAAAAACCAAAGAGTAAAATCCGATTACAACCAAATCCAAATGTTTGCGGAAGCGAATAAGTTTTATGATGCAAAATAAAGATAATTGTCTAAACATTGGTTTCCAATAAAGAAAACAATAACGCGCGTGCTCTCCTGTGTTTCCCACGTCCTAGTTCCTTGGATTACCTGTCACACGATCTGCTCTCACAATAGTGGTCATAGTAGGTCCAAAAGAGGAAAAAACAAAAAGGGGTCAACAAACGTGTTGAGTAAGGTAAACAATCCAATAATGAAAATAAAGAATTTTAATTGATAATTCAAACGATATAAAAAGATACGATAAAATTTAAGAGTTCCAAGGATATATGGGTAAATCCAAATTTAAAACTAACATGGCTTTAAATTTCTCATAACACTTCCCTTTTGAAGAAAACATTTCTTTCGTTAAATTTTGAAGTAATGGATAGAGGTTGTATGGAGTGGATCCCCTCGCCCTAGTTCGGATAAGACGGGGTTCTCCAAATCATGTACTAAACTGTCCTAAAATCCCGAGTGTGCACACCCCTCAATGGGCCAACCCCAAAGAGGAAGACTAGAGGACGGGGTTCGATCAACTAACCCCCACCAAAAGCTCTGTATAGGAGGTCCCTTAAAATTTTGGGGAACAACCTACCCCTCTACCAAAACCGTTCAAACCAACATCAAAACCTTTCAAGCCATCGCTTTCATTTTATTGGATTCCAACACTTAATCACAACCTTTCCAAAGGTAAAAACGGTTTTGGTTTTAGAAACTTATATCCTTTCATTTGTCCAAACACAATTTCTCTTTTCAACAAGTCAACCAAATCATAATGCATAAACATTCATTTCAAAGACAATACTTTAAGAAATCAACACAACCATTTCATCATTATAAACGTACCAACATTCAAATCATATTCGATAGTATAAAGATAATGTATGGACAATGTTCCCTTACCGTATAATTACGTTGATGAGCAATTATTAAAAGGCTTCCTCTACAAATCCTGGGTCTACAATATATAATGAAAACATCGATTACTTTACCCAAGTTGGTTCTTAACTATCTTGTTTTATGCTACTAGAATTATACGGTTACTATTATATTAAGTTCCTTTAACTAATCTATCCTACTCAATAGTCTATAATATATTTTAAGCATAAGATCGGGATGTATATGAATAATTTATTAATTCTTTTATTGTTTTTTCTTGTCAAAAAGCATGCATGCTATGATATTAAGCAAGTTATATTAACCTAACTACCCTTCACAAATTTGCAGCCGGAAACAGAATCTTTAAATTGCTATATCTCCTTCGTTTTTAATCACATTGATATGAGGTTAGTGGGGTTGGATTCTTTAATATGTCCTACAACTTTAAGGGTCAAATACTAACAGTCCAAATACGACCCTAAGGCCTCTGAAATGCCTGTTTAGTAAAACGTGACGGTTTTCGAGGCACAAAATGTTTTGGGTTGGTTCGGGTGTTTAAATAGTTGAAACATCGGTTTACAAAAGGCCAACATGCATTTTTTTCATTAAAGGTTATCATAGTCAAATATCAACCATTTATCTTTAGTATAACTTTATTTTCTAATGGTCTTTTCGAAAAGGTGGGTTTTTAACTATCGATCTAGTGAACAATGTTTTACCGGGTTTTTCCAGATTGTCATTTGGTGTTGCAAAAATCGTATAAAATCAATTACTTAATATACTTGGACGAACTTAACGCCAATAGGTCGGGTTTTAAGTCTACCATCTTTTATGTTTATACAATGTTAGCCAAAAATAGGTTTAAGATGGACTATTGGCCGGATCTTTAACAAGTGGTAGAAATACGAGTCACAAAATGTTCATAGCAATATAACATTGAAGTTCCAGGGCCTAATATGCTCTATATTCAAATGAGTGTAGTACAAAGATTATAAATTCAAATGAGTTGATTACAGGGCCTAATATTCTTTATATTCATTGAAGTTCATTGTGGTATAAGGGTTCGTCCTCATTAATCCTTTAAATTACTTTTTAAGACACAACCATTGGGACAAGCAGATTCGATTGTCCAGAATCATGTTCTTTTTGTATGATTTTTCATTTCCAAACGACTTATGGGATTCTGGCAAAATTTTGTACACTAGTTATAGACAAGAAGAGGTACGACACATAATTTGTTCATAGCAATATAACATGTTTCAGTCGGATTTTTCTTTTGTTAATTATCAACCTCCGGATTTGACACTTTGATGATTGTTATGTGCATAGGTTCTTGCATGCATGTATGGAGACTCTTATAGTTCATTTTAGGATTTGTTTTACTCAAGATTAAGTGTTGAATGAGATTAAAATGCTAAGAGTGTAGTGTTTTAGCCCTTACAAGGTGAAGAACATTGTGTATAGGCAAGATCATCCTCCTAGCTTTCTCTTCTTCTTCTTCTTCTTCTTCTTCTTCTTCTTCTTCTTCTTCTTCTTCTTCTTCTTCTTCTTCTTCTTCTTCTTCTTCTTCTCTTTTCTTGGTTCTTCCTTGTTCTCCCTCTCTCTAAACTTTTTTTTTTGTTGCTTTGTTTTGAATGGTAATATGGTGGGAGGTAGAGTGAGGAGTAAATAAGAGGAGTTATGGGGAAAGGTAAAAGAACGAGTGTTGGGAAGAGGAGGAATAAGTAAGGTGGTTATGGGAAAGATAAAAAGAAAAGTGTTGGGAAGGGGAGGAATAGCGGAGGGCGGCACATGCATGGGGAAGGGGGTCTATTTCCCTCATTATGGCTGCTAGGGTTGTGGTGTTGAGTCGAGTTTTCGCGCGACGGAAAAAGATGATTTATGCAACTTCGAAATGCAATACTATTTTACCAATTATCGACACAAGAATTATATATGTTCTTTCTTGTTTTATCATGGGTGAATTTATTTAAGGATTGTATTTTACTATCATTTATTCTTAATGTTTGACGATAAAATTTATTATTAAAATTTAGCGACTCAAGGTCGCGGTAATTGTATTGTAACCAAATTTTCCATTTTATCAACTATTGATTTTAGCTTCATAAATATCTTTATTATTATTATTTCTAAATTCCTTTATATTTTAGGCTTATTTAATAAGAATAGTCTGAACTATTACCCATCTTCTTAAAATACTACACACTTTAAAGTAACTACGAATACTAGTAAGTAATGCATCTAGTCCCATCTAATAGAATTGCTCTTTTTATACCGGATACAGCAGGTAATTTTTTCAGGGGGCCCACTGTTTACTCCTCTCACCCCTCGATTGACATTTCTTCATCTTTTTCTTTTTCATTTTCATTTTCATTTTCTAATCACTTCTCAAACTTCTACATTGTCTCTCTCTAAATAATATTTGGGGGTTAAACTCTTAAATAACCATTATTGTTATCTCTAAATAAGTCCTAATAGTTACTGTCGAACCATGCCGCCTACTACCAGGCCACATTGGCGAAGTGGCTGACAAACCTTCCGAGGCCGCAGAGGAGTTGACAAACGACCAACACCACAAATCCGACAATTTCTTGTTATTTCTTTCTCCGACAAGGTGACTGTTCACGGGATGCGTCAATGGAGAAAACGAAAGAAGCAGGGCAACACAAGGAGGTCGAAGTCGGCAGCGGAGTGTGGTGGTTGATCTGATCGGCAAAGTAGGTGCTCGTCGGTGGTATATTGGAGGGAACAAGAAAAGGAAGAAGAATGGGTAATAAATGAAATTAAGAAAGTAGTAAATTTTGATAAAAAAAATAAAAATGCCAGATCACCTTAATGGCTATAGTTTTTTTTTTGTAGATTTTGATGCATATTTTTATGGTCGATTGATTTGATTATCAGAATATGTGATTTATTGGTTTGATTTGGCAAATGTAATGGTTTAAATAATCTGGTGTGTTTGCTTTTGGTGGGTCAGGGGTCTTGTAGATTTTCATCGTGATTTAATCATTCATGATGTATGAAAGAAGAGGGTGGGTACTGGGTAGTGAATTTAATCTGAATCTTCATCTTTGAGAATGGACTTTAATGGTGTTTTTCAGAGGTACAGTAAAAATAAAAGAGAAGAAGGTGGATTTACATACCCTGGACTCTTGGAGTATGAAAAACCAAAAAGTGTTGGAGTAGGTGTCCTCCACAATAGTGCGCCATATAATAAATCTTATTAAGGAATATAATTGGGATATTTATTGACTATATATATGATTAGTCAGTTGATTAACGTAAATCAATAACGGTTGGCTGACTAGAGTTTGACGTTATTGTCGTTTGACGGCGGTGATCAACTGATCCCTTTCGGTCACACCTAAAGGATGAAATCCAAATAGTAACTAATTATTTGTATACGATACAGTTAATTAGTACATTACATATATTCGATATGTACGAGAGTTAATTGTTAGAAATTGAGTTAAGAACTCAAATTCGATTAAACTTTATTTTTCAATTATGCGATAATTGACTAATAAATTTATATCTTATTTGAATACGATTAAATAAGATTTAACTTAGTAATTAATCGTTAAATTACTAAATTAGTTGAGGTTTTGAGATAGAGGTAATTAGTTAATTATATTTACAAGGAGTTGTAAAATAAATTAACTAAGCATTGTGGGACCCATTATATATTGATATAATGGTAAAATATTACTTAAAATGTTAAGTACATATTATTTATTTAATTGAGTCATATAATTGTTATATGATCAAATTAACACTTAATTATACAAGATAATTAACCATATGATCAATAAGTATTTGTGAGACAAATATCAAAAATCAAAATGGATCTAACTAGGCCAAGAGGGCCGGTTATGATGTAGTTACAAGGGTGATGATTTTTGTTCATGTTTACACTCCTTAGTTACCTTTTGAAAGTGACATAACAAATTGAATATAATCATCATCTTTTCTACAACACTACACTCTAATGCATGTGATCAAGTGAACAAAATAAGAGTCCAATTTTGGCTTGTGAGGTCCGGCCAAATGGCCTATATAATGAGCATTTTGTGTTCATTTTATACTTACTTCATTTTGTGCAATTGCCATACTTCTCTCTAAAACTCTTCTTTTCACTATAAACTCTCAAATACTAATATTTACTAAGTATTACTAGTTTAGTAATATAGTCATAATATTAGTAGTATAATATCTATCTTATTATCTAGTTAATAATAAGGGTAGATTATTTGGGTTAATCTTGGTGCAACTTAGAGGAGATCTTCTACTTTGGAGATTACTTGTATTCATCCATATTATTAGCTCAAGAACAACAAGAAGGAGTTCTTGTTGTGCCCTTATATTTTCCATATCTATGTGAGGAAATTTCTTCCTTTATATAAATGTCTTTATATTTGCATGCATGTTACATAGATCATTAAATACTAAATTAACAAGTAATTTAGCAACTAATTAGAGGAGTCTAATTAAGGTCTATGGACTTTCAATTGGTATCAGAGCTAGCTTGTAGCATGCATGTTCATTTTGGACATTTTTATTAAAGTTATAAGATAACTAATAAATCAAAGATTTTGAGTTAAAATACGATTCTGACGAAAATATTTGGTGCATGTATACCTACTGACCTCAAAATTTTTGTGGTTAAATTTCGTGATTTTAGGGATTAATTTGCTATTTATTTTGATTTTTGGCGTTTAAACCGAGTTAACATGCATTTTATGAGTTAAAAGTTAACTAAAAATAGTTACATGTTGATTCTGGCCATGAAATTTTAATATGATCTCACATGCATTTCTTACATATTGTATGTAAAATTTCGTGACTTTTACTTATGTATTGCATGTTCATTGATTTTTATACGATAAAAGTCGATAATATGAGATTATAATGTTCATAAAATTGAAACGTCCACTTTCTGGTCTTGAAAATTTTTTGTACATTTGACATTCTGATATTGATACTCTTGGTGAAATTTAATAATTTTTTTCACTGTTTTACTATATCTAATGTTTTTATTTGATAAAACCATTAAATACGAAAGCTATTTGTTCATAAAATTAATTTAAATTTTTTGAGCAAATGTTTTTTATTTTTATAGTTCCTGGAATTGTTCCAGAATGTACAAAATTTTTGGTTTCAAATTTTATGATGTTTATATTTTATTTTGGTTTTATTTCATAATTGTTATGATTAAACCGTAATATTTAGCAAATGAAATCAAATCGATCTAATTAATGACCAACAAAATTAGTAGTGACTAATTTTGAGTTCTAAATTAGTTTAGTTAATTAGTTTGAATTTAAATGCGATTTAAATGTTGATAGTGATTTTTAATGGTTAAAAATCAATAAATCCCGGAAAAATCGAGCTACAATGAGCATGAATGAATTTAGGACGATTTTGGCATGAATTTTGCAGCAATTTATTTATTTATGTTTGAATGAATGAATGTCATTTATTTAATAATTTATGCAAATTTTGTACCTAGTATGGCCTAGTTATTTTTAATCGTTATTACCCGTAATGTAAGGGAATAACGGTTTGGTTGTAATTTTATTGCGATCTCGTATCGCCGGTTTGTATAATTTAATAATTTTATTTTATAGAATAAATGTATAATAGGAATTTGTATATTTGTATATTTGTAATTATTTTTTTTGAAGACCGGTGACTCCCTCAAGACGGTGCCATTTTGGAAGGTGTTCCAAGTGAAGAGGCAAGGGACCAAGGAGTTGGTTTCCGAATTTGTAACTATCTAGTTAATTTTGAATTAGCTAGGTGGCCATACTAGGATTTTATTATTGCTTGGTTGCTTGCTTTATTTCCGCTCATGCCAAAATCGTCACACATGCATTTTATTTACCGTTATTGTCAATTCAACGTTATTCACAATTCACCGACTTAGTTCACTTATAGGGAATTAATAACTAAATTGACAAGATCTCTCACATGTTTAAAAAATTGAGATTAGCCTTACCAATTACTAACACCTATGAATCCCGTGTTCATTAGGGCTACCACGCTCGTGGGTCCCTTTTTACCTCGGGTAAGTAGGGTGATACGATCACAAGCTAAAATTGGATTGGACTCAACGAGATAAGCGTTATCTTGGGACTAGGAGATGGATTGAGTTGAAATCCGTCAACCAAGAGTTCTAAGGGTAGAATTAGTCAAGTAATGACTTACCATTTCTAGATAAAGGTAGCATGCGATGACTATTTTTATTTAAAGATGGGTCTTGGAATCATTTATATAATTTAGTGAGAGGTCATTATATGAATGCTAAACTTGTTAAAATGTTTTTCAATTAAATTAACAATGAATGTTTATATATTTCTTTTTGTTGTAGTTACCATATTCGCATAATGTCAACATCATCAATCGTTGCATCCTTGGGTAAAGACTCATGGTTGAGGTCCGTCAGGGACAAGTTTGTCCTTAAGGATGACGGAAGTAACTTCGTTGAATGGGAGTCAACGATCAAGAGCGCGCGTTTGGCGATAACGTGGCTTTTTTTCGCTTACGTGGTTGCGAAACCCCCCACCGAACCCCCACCCGCCCGCGCCTAGATCGCCGCGGTGGTTCGGGCCGAGTATGACCTTTATTTAAAGGTTGCTAATGACGTCAAGAATGTCTTGATTTGGTCAATCTCACCCAAACTCAAACTCCAATTGATTTCTCTCAATGCATATGCGATATTCACGAGAATCACTTCGATGTTTTTGCAAGCCCCTCAAATTCTCCAATATGAGGCGATTACGAAATTCTTTGACACTAAGCTTCAAAGGGGCCAAAAAGTTGGCCCACACGTGCTCAAAATGGTTGAGCACGCGGACACCTTTGAGCGTCTAGGGTGCAAAATTCCAAAGAATTTGGTAGTGGGTAAGATCCTTCATTCACTCTCACCTAAGTTCACCCAATTTAGGGTGAACT
The DNA here is from genome assembly GCA_022085475.1 of Heliosperma pusillum. Classification (NCBI taxonomy): domain Eukaryota; kingdom Viridiplantae; phylum Streptophyta; class Magnoliopsida; order Caryophyllales; family Caryophyllaceae; genus Heliosperma; species Heliosperma pusillum. Next base: position 23,760 of record JAIUZE010048193.1, read on the forward strand.
ATAACATGAATGGCATGGACAAGAGTTTCCATGAACTCCATGCACTCCTCACCCAAGCGGATAGGGACATGGAGGCTAGTGGGAGTGAACCCAAGGATGTTCTTTCCATTAAAATGAAGAACATGAACCTTGGGGTAAGGAAGGACAAGGGAAAGGGTAAGACTCCTTTCAAGAAATCCGGCAAGGGAAAGGCAAAGGTCTTTTATAAGGCCAAACCCAAAGTCAACAAACACGCGGAGGCGGATTGCTATTATTGTAATGGCAAAGGGCATTGGAAACGCAATGGCCCCAAGTACTTGAAAGACAAGAAAGACGGTTGTGTGACAACGTCAGGTAAAATTCTTTCATCACTCTATATGATAGATATTAACTTTGCTAGTACCTCTTCTTGGGTATTTGATACGTTTGTGTTCTCACCTTGTAAATCATGTACAGGGGCTGATGGACGTGCAAGCACTAGCCAAGGTGACGTGGACCTGCGCATGGGAAATGGAGCTAAGGTAGCCGCAGTTTCCGTGGGCACCTACGTTCTTCTTTTGCCTAATGGTTGAGAGTTGTATTTAAATAATTGCTATTATGTTCCAACTCTTACCAAGAACATTATCTCCATTTCCGTGTTAGACATGGAAGGTTTTTCTTTTTGCATTAAGAACAACTGTTGTACTTTTGCTTTTAATGAAATGGTTTATGGCGAGGCCATTTCTATTGGAGGTATTTATGTCCTAGATATTGCAAAAGAGGTCTATCATGTAGAAAACAAGAAGCTCAAAACAGGTGAACCTAATCAATCATACCTTTGGCATTGTCGTTTAGGGCACATAAACGAACGACGCATAAAGAGACTTTTTTCATCTAAAGTGCTCAAACCATTCGATTACGAATCTTATGGCGTATGCGAATCTTGTCTTCTAGGCAAGA